>QVTF01013358.1:12500-170000 GCA_003573665.1 Oxygymnocypris stewartii
TGGTGTGTGTGGAGAGAGGGTTGTGTTTGAGAGAGAGAGTGTGTGTTGAGAGAGGGAGAGCGTGTGTGTGTGTGTGCGTGTGGGTTGTGTTGTTGTGTGTGAGCGGCGCCCGTGTGTGTGTGTGTGAGAAAGTGTGTGTGTGTGTGTAGAGAGAGAGAGAGAGAGAGAGAGTGTGTGTGTGAGAGAGAGAGTGTGTGTTTGTGTGAGAGAGAGAGAGAGAGAGTGTGTGTGTGTGTGTGTGTGAGAGAGAGAGTGTGTGTGTGTGTGTGTGTGTGTGGAGTGAGAGAGGAGAGAGAGTGTGTGTGTGAGAGAGAGATGTGTGTGTGTGTGTGTGTGTGTGTGTGTGTGTGTGCACGCTTGTCATTTTTTTTTTTTTTTTTCTTTGTTCTATTCGATTTCTAATTCATTTTTATTTTAGTTTTTGGTTTAGTCATTTTTATAAACATAAATATATTTATTTCAATTATCGACATTTCTTTTTTAAGTGAATTTTTTTTTTTTTTGATGTCTAATGTTTTATTTCAGTTATTGGAAATGTAAATTTTTTTTGTAGTTTATATTAGTAATGCCGGTCTGTTAATGTAGCAATAAACCAGTATAAATGTTATATTCTATTATATTCTGCTTTGATCTTGTAGCAATAAATGAATGAATATATCATTTTTGTTATATTCTATTGTAGACATGTATCTAGATAGATCATTAACTAAATAGATCAAACATTAGTGGTCATCCTTCACACAATTGTAGACAATTTTACAAATACACAGTTTCTCTTGTCGTGTTTGTCCTAGTTTGCGAGTTTCCAAGCTTTGACAGAACTGGTCCATAAGAAGACGAGCTATAACAGCCAGACCCCAGCAGTGCATTTCATCTGCGGCGGTTTGGCCGCCTGCTCCGCCACCGTCGCCTGCCAGCCGCTGGATACCCTTCGCACGCGCTTCGCTGCTCAGGGCGAACCCAAGGTCAGGGGTCAAACCTCAGGAGTCATTTAAGTCATTTTAATGTGCTTTGTCTGAAACGTGTAAATAATAACAAAGTAAATTGCATATCAAGTGTCCACGCATTTCTGTTTTTGGTGAGCTCTAATGAAACCATGACTCATATGTACAGATCTATCGTAACCTCAGACATGCTGTGGCCACGATGTTCCGCACAGAGGGGCCCTTCGGCTTCTACAGGGGCCTCACACCCACCCTAGTGGCCGTGTTTCCATACGCAGGCCTGCAGTTTTTCTTTTATAATGTCCTGAAGAAACGTCTGAAGCCACAAGACACCAAATCTAAAGGTCAGAGCATGTGGTGTTATTTCAGTTTTTATGTACTAGTATGATATTTATCAATATTTAAAATTAGCTTTTCATTGTTTTTGTTTGTTTAAAGAAAATTCTTTTTTTCTTATTCCATCAGTTAGCTTTTAGTTTTTGCTTTTATTTTAGTTAAAAAAGTTTCATTATGCGCTTTTTTAATTTTGTTATTCGTTTTTATTTAGCTTTAATTTTAGCACTTCGACATAAACATTTTATTTCATTTAAGTTTTCAAGGCAACATTTCTAATTTTCAATTAAGATGAAGTTTTTCATCTAATATTTATTTCAGCAGTGTTTCAAGAACCGGAAGCAATTTCTAATAGTGTTAGTTTAGATGCTCAACACTGTTCTTCAAGCACATGTCTATGACTCAACATTGAGTTTAAACGGTGCGTTTGTCCCGGTGTTGACGTTGTGTGGTGTCTTGTGTAACACAATGTCAACCTGAAGACACACACGGAGAATTCAAACCCAGCAACAGAAATGAATTATTACCCCAAAGTCCTCCCTTTCACGCAAAAGGGAGAAGGTCAACTGATCCCATCACAAACGCTCGTGCAAAGGTACGGACGGCTCCGGGAATGGTTCTGGACACCGTCAAGCCTACATTCCAGAGCATAGTTCAAACCCCCCCCTTTTTACACAAAGCAGAATGCTTCTCCATCGGACAGACCAAGGAAAACCAAACTCCCTGACATTTTCTCCACGTATAACTATCTACACAAATAAATATATGGATATTGATGTGTACTCTTTCCCTTATAGGCTTGATGTGATGATTTTGAATGCGAATTACTTAGAACAACGTGGGTGATTTTTAATCATGGGTTAAAACGGCATAAACTGTGATGTGTGTTTTCAAAATGCAGTGTTTGATCTCTAAAGAAAGCTAGCCTCAAATGTGATAAACTGTGTTGATGACCGTTAAATTTTAATACCCTGCATAATTATACATGTATAATGATCGATAAAGTTTATCTTGCCCAAAAGTGGAGAGATATCACATCACCTAAAAGTTCCAGCCCAGCAAGCCTGGACATGGGCGGGGCTCCGCCCCATACGGACAATCGGATTCGACAAGCCGCCGGGGGCAGGGCCAAGTTGGACTGTTGAAAAACAACGTGCCAGTCGCAAATCGCTCTCTTGACTCTCTCTTGAACTTGGCTTGACTCTTGGCGCTTGACTCTCGTGGCTCTCTCTCTCTTGAACATCTCTGGAGCTGCGCTCGTAACTTTGCCTCGACACCGACTAAACCAACCATCTATTCGAAGGCGAAGGATAGAAGGCACACCATCAAAGAACAACGAACTGAACGCCTACAGACGAAAGGAAAGCCTTCTGTGACGTCACGCGGCAGCATCCACATATCACGTGTTTCCACCCGAGAGCACCCGGAGACGCACGAACCAACCCACGTGGTTTCCGAGGACAAAGACCAGAGCAACGCATTTGAAGGAAACGAAACAACTTCCAACCTGCTTACTGTCAACAAGCAAGTACCTCTAACTAAATCTATATTGCTGATTGAACTGGTAAAATTGGATCTGAATGCAGTAACAGAGCATAGGGCATCTGTCGTGATCTTTTCCGGTCGAGTCAAGCGTTAAAATAGCTAAAAGGGCTATTTTAGGAGTTTACTTACCAAAATCCCTTATGCATGTCTTTGTGTGTATGTATGTTTGTGTCTTATCAGTTAATCCATTTATGTTAGAACAGCAGTATTATGAATAAACCATTTTTCATTTCATAAAGAATTGTCTCTGGAATGTGATTTGAAGTTTTATCCTTATTTGCCATAAAGAGAAAGCTACCTAAGCTCGATTTCGACAGGATATGCTGAGATTAGTGTTCGGTGGACGTTCACTTAATACAGTATAAATAAGTTAAATATTAATATTACTGTTAACCAAGCAATATTGAATATTTAATAACTAATTCCCGGAGCTGAAATAATAGCTCTATATTAAACTTTTATTACAAATGGTGGAGAAAAAAAGCTGGCATTAAAGAATTAATCTGAAAATCAAACCAGAGGCAAAAGGGTGTTTCTCAATTTTTATCCGGAAGAATTGAGTAAATATAGAGAAACAAACGGTTATTTGTGGTATTGCATTCTTGTTTGTGAAACACAGTGTGTTTGAATGAAAGAGAGGGTATTTGTTTAACTCGAGTTTGTGAGAAGAAACTGCAGTAAATAATTAAAAGTCGCTCTAAAGCGCATAAAAGAGACAAATGAGCGTGTCCCTCGTTTGAGCTCTGATTGAAGGCCTGTATAGTTTGATTTGTAAGTGCGTGTCCCACTTTCAAACCCCGCTATATTTTCAAATCTCCCGGGTGTGGAATGTTTAAAATAGCTATTTAAATAATTCTCAGCCATTATTTGATTTCACGAGTGAATTCAAACGCACGGCGCTCAAAGGAGTGGCCAGTCGTCTTGAGAAAGGGAGAAATGTTGCAATCGATTGTTTGTGTTTGTTATGTGTGCGGTCTAAACAGACAAATATTCGCATAATAGCCCGCCGAGGCTTTGTTGGTTTATAAGTAACCCGTAGATAAATTTATCTCGCCCTAAACGAGTGAGATTATGTGTTGTAAAGATTCAAATCTGATCAATGCTTGGTTAATCTGAAGGTTTAATCTGGAGCACTTTTTCCTATAGGCACGGAGTCGCCATAGCGACCAGTTTAATGAATAGCACTAGCGCATACAAGCTAACTGAAACAAAGAAGTTTAGCAGCGTAGCAAATGCAATGCGGTTTGCCTTACGGCTAGTGATTAGCACATAGCATTTAAAGAGTTTGCATATGAGTGAATGAAAGGGGGTGGGTGTGAAAAAGCCACTCACATTTTCCGTTTGCTCTCTCACTCTATTTTCCCAGTTAACAGACTAACATATGTTGATAAGCTGGCTGTGTTAATGTTATACCCATTTATCTGTCTGACATTTTCACAGGTTGGTTTAATATACTGTTGATTATATGGTGAGTTTGATCTCATTCAATTATAATGGCTTTTATGATTTTAAAACACATCAATGGATAAGCGCTATTGTTAGGAATTTTTAATTGTTAGTTGAATGTCACAATTGATTACAAATTAATTTTGAATTAATTTCATTTAACAAAATTATTTCAATTCCTGCTTCCAGCAACAACAGTATCCATTTATGAATCATAAACGCTCTTATAATTTGACCACCATAGTGAAACCTTAATTATCAAGAGGGCCAGAAATTTTTAATTTTGTTTACAAGTAATCAGGATACAAATTAATTTGGTTTGATGTTAATGACAATGAGGAATGAGTAAGTTGTAAATTATTTTAATTACTATTATAGGAATCCGAAACTAGTGATTTGGAAGCTGTAAATTAATTTGATAAATAATTATGAATTCGAAAATTCTAATTACATTTAATAATTAATTACACTTCCTGTTTACATTTTGCAACAATATCGGTTTGTCAACTCAATTGCAGATTGCATTTGTAAATTCTAATCCTAAGTGAATCCTACTAATTTTAATTATAACATCATAAATTTTAATTAGAAACCAAATTCTAATTTTTAATTCTAATTTCAGACTTCATCTCCTTAGGGGATCTGATTAACTCAAATTAAGTTAAAATTAAATGAGGTCCTCTTTACTTAGGCCTGAGAGTAGATAGTGCTCCCCCTAGTGTTGTGTTGGAGAAGTGACAGTGACACCATACCATCAAAGTCACTTCTCACCAATCTGGAGCATAAAACGTAACCTTCTAATTAGAAAACCCCAAAAGGGAATTAAGGCTTCCTCAACCTAGGTCAGTTTGTTTACCTTGTAAACAGCCAAACCAACCTAAGTGTATCACTCAACAGCACCACCTTGTGCCAACGTATTCGTTTTAAATCTTGGGAATAAATCTTAATCTCTTTTCTTTTTCCCTGTTACTAACTTCCAATTTGACTTGTTTGCTTAAGACTTGGCCAGGGGAAAATCACGAATAGAGCGAAATGTCACAATTGAACAGATGTATGTGAAACTTGAGAACTACATTCAAAACTGTTTACCATTTACCCTCTATTGTGAAATCCTATCCCCCCAGGTTAAAGCAGGTGCAATGAGAAGATAGACATCGGCAAAAGTTTTAACACGCGTGACACACGCTGACCAGCGTCGCGGTATAAAATCCTGCCATTAAGGGACAAGTACTGTCATTGCTGTTATTTTCCTCCAAGGAGAAAATTGGAATAGCAATACCAGTCTTATTACAAAAGAGAAAATCTCGCCTGCAATCCTCTGATTAGAAGCGTCCTTCTAAATCAGACTTAACAAAGCGAAAAGAAGAAAATCTGCTATTAAAAGAGAGACCTGTTTAGTGCTATTGTCCTTGTGTACCCATTCTGTGTGTGTGTTTTTCTTTCTCTGCTTCACAGCTGGGCTGCCCTTATGTGTGCCCAATAATTTATCTGCAGAGACTACAACTAGAAGCACCTGCCAGAGGACCACAAACACAGAGACACAATCAACACTAGCATACACTACACTGTGCACATTTACACCCCTGTTTGTTTTGTTTGTGTTTTGTTTTTGCTTTGTTTCCTATTCAAGGTCTGTGTCAGTTCGGTCCAAGATCTCCCTGACCCGCCAGAACATGTCTCACAAAACAGAACATGTCGGTCACTGGGAAGGACTTGAAATGTGGCTAAGTGTTACAACAGACAGCATACTCCCTAAAGCTGCTGAAGCACTCCAACATCAGACACAGGACCAACTAGATGACAACATCGCAAGCATTATGAGACAAGACCCAAGTCAAAACTACAGTCACAAAGAATTAGCCAAGATCACCGGTTCTTTAAGCCACACACTCATCGCCACCCTCAAACTGAGCGACAAGCACGCCGCACAACGCCAGCAGGAGCTGACAAGCGCACAACGACGCATAGAGCAGCTGGAACGTAAAGCTCAGGTACGACTAGGAAGGGACCGATGAGGTGGAGCAGGGCACCAAGGAAGAGATCAACAGGCTAAAAGAGACTCTAGAAGCTACCAGCCACGAAATGCAGCAACTCAAAGAGGACTTCGCTGATCGTGCAGACAAGCTACAGTATGCAGAGAAGCTACTGGAGAAGGCAAAGACTGACTTCAGGGACAAAAACAGCAGAATCAAGGCCCTCGAAGTTCATTTGGCTGAGTCAAGGAATGAGATCAGCCGCCTAACACGACAGCTCGACTACGTCACAGAGGAGTCTGAAAGTCTCCAAGAGGAACTCAGGCATGCTTATGAACTACGCCGTGAGCCGTCAAGTACAGGGCGTGCACCAACGGCACCCCCGTCAAGCAAGACTGGGTCACCTGTTCATGGACCGACATGTGAACCGAAGATAGAGGGGATGGTGTTAAAACATTCACCAGCGCCGTCGGAAGAACGCTATATCACGACGGAACCAAAAGAATCTGCTGCAGCCAGCCGCAGGTCAGTGCACGGCTTGGACCTTAAAGATCTTGACAAGCTCGCCCGAAACATCGGAAAATTCAACCCCAGCTTGCCAAACAGCCAAAATGTCCAAGCTTATCTGCAAGATATTGATTTCCATCTGGAAATGCGACCTAATGTTACGGACAAAGATAAACTATACTTACTCCGAACGACATCCAGTCCTGAAGTGCGCAGCTTCCTTGACCGGCAGCCTGTTAACACAAAGACTGACTATCAACGGCTTCAAAAGGCCCTCATTAAAGAGTTTGCTGACCCTGAGTCCGATCAAGGCTTAGTGGCTGCCCTGGAGACGAGACAAGGACGTCACGACACTCCTCAAGCTTACTACAGTCGACTCAGACAAGCATATTTTGGAACTCCTAACGAATCTGACATGGAAGAGGAACTGAACTTTAAAACTCTCTTCCTGAGGAACCTTCATCCTGGCATAAGCCACCATCTTGGCGTTCTCGCATGCCCACGAACAATGAACATTCAGCAGTTGCGAGACTTGGTGCAAAAAGCCTACGGCAAACAAAAGATGGCCTCAGAAAAGAGCGCAAAACCCCCAGCAGTTCTTGATTTCAACACTCAACACCAAGAACTGGCGCTGGAGGGCACCCAACGCCAAGACAATGCTAAGCCACCACACAGGGAGTGGAATGCACCCCCGTCCAACAGAGAACGAGACTCACACGCTGGAACCCGACCTAAACAGAGATATGACCGATGGGATGGACCACGTGGACGTCAACGCTCACCTGGACGACACTGGGATAAGTCATGGGAACAAGCAAGGCCTCAGGAGAGGCAATGGGAGAGATCGCGGAACCCAAGAGAGAAACGCTCATGGGAATCCAATGGAAACTCCAACGGAAAGCGACAGACTCACCCTGGAGCTACCAGCCCAAGGAATCGACGAAAGAATTCACCAAGGTTCCAAAGTGACCAAGCTCCAACCGAGTCCATACAAGAACGAAAAACACCACCGCACTTCGACTCACAGAAGATGATGGAAATGATGATGAAGGAGTTCTTTCAACGAAAAGAGGAAGATAAGAAGTGGGAAAAGAAAGAAAACCCGGATTCAGCCTGACTAGCTGACGGACGAGAAAGCAGCGACAAGACAAACGAATCAGCCACAGGAAACAGCACCGCCTCACCTCAGTCTCCGAGTACAATAAACACCTTGACTTCAGATGGACATGAAGCCCCACCTGAAAATCCAGCAACAAAGTTAAACACTAACTCAGCACCCAATACTCCAAATTCCAGCAGCGTTCAGCAGACACCTGCTGTTGAAAATCCTCAAGTTCCTGAAAGCGCTGTCTTAGTCATCTGCCACTCCTCCGAAGAACGCCAGGTCAGCCCTGACATCCTAAATATTTCCTCCCAAACTCCAGTTCCTCAACTCCTAGGCGATCTCATTGAAAAGGGTATAGCAAGAAAGTTTTACCTCTCCATCATCATCGAACGACACATCAGAGTCGAAGCCCTTCTGGATACGGGAGCCGACATCACTCTAATGTCTACAGAACTTCTCAAAGAAGTCCAAGAATTAACGAAGAGGACTAATGGCACCCTCAAGCTCCAAAGGTGCGAACTAAACGTACAAGCATACTCTCACACGGGCTTACAACTAAAACATGTGGCCCCAATCCATCTAACAGTGGGACCCATGGACTTCGTCCATCCTGTATACGTGTCAACACTCAACACGTACCCGCTCCTCATTGGAAAAGATTTGCTTAATCGTTTCGAACCCCTAATAGACTTCAAGCACCTAAAGATTTGGACACAAGTCCGTGAGCCTCTGCCCTACAAGTCATTAGACTCCAATGAGTCACAGTGTCAAGTCACAGACACTACCCCTAAGTCAATGACCGATGAAGCAGTAACAGAGCCCAGGTCTGGGCCGAGCACAAACGCCAACGACCCTCTCCTCTGCTCGCTGCACGAGCCTGAACCAAACACAGGCCTCCTTCAAATCATGACTGCGATAGAGGTTCATGGCACATCAGTGTCCGAGGCAGCACTAGCCCTATGGGCAGAGAACTCAGCCATCAGCCTGAAGCTATTCAAAACATTGAATCAGAGCTGTCAAAGTCTACCACATGTCACTAAGCACAGCCGTTACCCTCTCAGTCCCTGGTCGACAACCATGGCCACCTCCAAGATCATCTGCGCTCTGGACATACGATGGAACAACAGACAGCTGAGTCACTACTTCCTCGTCATCCCAGACCTACCGCATGACATCTACATTGGAGCGGATATCATGGTTCGACTCAATGCTCACATTGACACTGTAAACAACATCATATGGGCTCCCCTGTCACACCAACTGACAACTTCAGTCAATCTCAAGAACCTCCAATCCGGTCAAACCGTGCCGGACGCATGCGCGATGATTACGGAACAAGGAGCCACAATACCTGCCTACAGCAAAAGTGTCAGTGTCCGCCTCAACATGCGACCTGGCCAAACTCTCAACAGTAAGCTGAGCTTCTTCCAACCTTCCAGAACCTGCCTAAAACTCGGACTGACTCTGGAAGCTACACCTCTCATTGAAGTGTCATCTCGTGCGATATATGTGTTGTTCAATAACTGTATGGCCCAAGACATCCACGTTCCCAAAGCCAGCCACCTGGGATGGCTCATCAACCAGGCATTCCATGACTTTGAACTGATGGTACCTGTCATAGGCCCCATACCAGCCCAACTAATGTCAGATGGATACAATGACACTATAACATTCACAAAACCTCATGAAGTCATTGCCATCACCTCAATCCTGCCAGTGTCCAGAGAAAGCGTCTGCCGTTCAGAACTAATGGATGACACTCACCTCACTGTCTATGCTGTCTCAACCCAGCCTGCGACAGAACCACCTACACAGGTGACCAGCGGGACCCAAAGCCCCTTTAATGACTTAACGGCAGAAGAACCCTACGCCGGGTTCAATACTCAAATGCAACAGATCTTGAGTGATGCGGATGCCCTCCACAACGAAGTGGAGCGCCAAGGACTCAAAGAGGTTCTGCTGAAGTACAAGGACTCTTTCGCAAAGGACTCTCTAGATTGTGGATTGACAAACATCCACACGGTGCGCATACCGACAAACCCAAATGCACCACCCACCTTTGTGCGACAGTACAAGATTCCGATAGCGTCATATGAGCCAGTGCAAGAAATTGTTGACTCCATGCTGGAAAAGGGGGTCATCCGGCCCTGTAACAGTACATATTCTGCCCCGATATGGCCAGTCCTAAAACCCAACGGCAAATGGCGGCCCACTATCGACTACCGCAAGTTGAATCAGCAAGTACCATTGTCACGATGGCCTATGACCCAGTTGGACCAAGAAATACCAAAAATCAAAGGCTCGACGATCCTGTCCACATTGGACGTCGCCTCCGGGTTTTGGACAATCCCTGTCCACCCCGACGACCAACATAAGCTGGCATTCACTTTCGGCAACCGACAGTACACCTTCACACGGTGTCCCTTTGGCTATGCCAATTCACCGGCAGAATTTAACATTTTCCTTAACAAAGCATGCCCTGACGCCAGAGTCCGAGGCAACCTCGTCTACGTAGACGATGTCTTAATGAAAAGTTCAAGTGTGGAAGACCACCTCAAAGAAATTGACCATGTCCTGAACCAGCTGACAACAGCGGGGGCTAAAATCGCCCTTCACAAAGGACAATGGTGCAAAACCAAGGTGAATTATGTTGGACTGCTCGTCGGACGAAACGGCATTGAGCCACAATCTAACCGTGCCCAAGCAATCCAAAACATAAAAACACCAACTAACGTCTCTGAGCTGCGAAGCTTTCTGGGAGTGTGCAATTACTCACGACAGTTCATCGAAAACTACGCTGACATCGCACGACCACTAACTTCCCTCCTGAAAAAGGACGAACCTTTTGTTTGGACGAAGGCCCAGGACACAGCTATGAGCCAGCTCAAACAGTGCCTGCGCTCTGCTCCATGCCTCGCCTACCCAGACCCAGGGAAGGAATTCTATCTGGACGCGGGATTCTCTGACCAGTGCCTCAGCGCGGGTCTATACCAGCTCCATGATAAGGACAAGCGAGTGGTCGCTTATGCCAGCAAAACGCTGCTTCCCCCAGAATGCAAATATTCACACTGCGAAAAAACTTTACTTTGCACTGTGTGGGGCATTCAGCGTTTCTCTAATTACATCGGTGCACAGAAAGTCATCATCGAAACTTGCCACCAGCCAGTTACCTTCCTCAACAGTCAACGAATCAGAGATGGCGTGGTAACCAACGCACGCATAGCTACCTGGCTAATGACACTCCAAGGACGGGATGTGGAGGCAAGATATGCCCAGAACTACAAATCGTCACTGGGAAACGGGCTTGCGGCATGCCAAAACTGTTCAACGGACACGCTGGACACCTCAGCAGAGCCAAAAGAACTGCCACGACCGCAAACGGCAAATCATCGGTACTTCGAGGAGAATGTGTGTACAGGAATGCCCACAGCATATGTCGATGGCTGCTCATACAATCGCGAGGGCAAGTTACAAGCGGGAGCGGGTGTGGTCTGGCTCAACAATGACCCGTGCCCACCGCAGCAACTCAAACTTGGCCCACAATCATCACAATATGCAGAAATAGCAGCCATCCTCATCACACTACAAGTGGCTGCAACCCACAAAATCAGAGAACTCCTCATCTGTACCGATTCGAACTATGCCCGTCTAAGTTTCATATGCCATCTAACTGGATGGAAGAGGAATGGATTCAAGACAGCTAACAACAAGCCTGTCAAGCACCAGGAACTCTTCCAAGCAAGCGACGCCATCGTCACTGAACACGACATGGTCGTTTATTGGAAAAAGGTCAGAGGTCATTCACGTCAACCAGGACAAGACAAAGACTTAAATGACCAAACCGATGCCCTCGCCAAAGCAGGGGCATTACAAGGAGAGTCCTGGACATTTCATGCCCTCCCACCCCACCCAACTGTGGCAGCGGTGACCCGCCGCCAAAGTGCCACGAGGGGGCACACACCTGCCTCCTCCCACATCTCCCTGTCGCCTCAGTTCGCTGCTGAAGACCTCCTCACCCTCCAACATACGGACTCAGCCATACAGTCCATTGTAGCACACCTGTCCGACCCCTTGGAAAATCCCATTTCCACCTCGGACCTACAAACATCCTCCGAACTCCGCACGCTCCATTCGATCAAGCACATGCTGCATCTACGAGACGGTGTCCTCACGTATGTCCCTGAGCCACCCACTGCTCCGAGACTCGTAGTCCCTCATGGCCAAAGGGGGATGATGTTGACACACGCACACGATGCACCATGCGCAGGACACCACGGAGTCAAGGCCACCTATGAAACACTCAAGCAAGTGGCATACTGGCCTGGCATGCAGCAAGACGTAGCAGAATACGTTAAAGGATGCCTGGTGTGTTGCCAGTTCCAACCGGCAAATCCAAACCACCGAGCACCACTGCAAAGGAAAGGAATGACCTTCCCATGGTCGGACCTCCAAATAGACTGGGTAGGACCCCTACCACGGTCAACGCGGGGCAACAAATATTTCCTCACCGTGATCTGCGAATTCACAAAATGGATAGAGTGCCTCCCAGCTCCCAACGATACAGCAGAAACGACAGCCTGTCTGTTAATGAACCATATCTTCTCAAGATTCGGACTGCCTTTAAGGGTCAACTCTGACCGCGGAACCCACTTCACCGCTGAAATTATGCAAAACGTATGGAAACTCCTGGGAATACAGGCCAAACTCCACATAAGCCATCACCCAATTTCCTCCGGTCAAGTGGAACGGGCTAACAGAACAGTGGTCAGCATGTTAAAAAAATACGTAGCCACCAATCAAAAGGATTGGGACGTTAAACTCCCTCTGGTACTGATGGCCGCTCGAGCCACACCCCATCAATCTACCGGAATACCCCCGTTCACAATGATGACAGGGAGAAACATGACGCTACCACTACACCTGCTGTACCAACCTGGTGACCTGAACCTCGTCACCGCCTACAACACTCACCAGTACCTGGAAGAGTTACATCAGCACCTGAGAACAACTTTCGCCTTCGCGCAACAGCAGCTACAACGAAGTGCGGAAGGCCGAAAAGCCTACTACGACCAAAAGGCCTCTCACCATGAGCTCAATGTCAGAGATCAAGTGTGGTACTACAGTTTCGCCCGACCAAGGCCGAATGCTCCCCATCACCTGTCAAAGAAGTTCCTACCTCACTGGACAGGACCCCATGAGATTGTAGACAAGCTCTCACCTGTTGCCTATCGAATCAAAATCAGACAAGGGCGCAGCGAGCCAGTCCTTCGATGGGTCCATCGAAACCAGATAAAGAGGCCCCTGGGCTCCAGCCGACATGGAAAGGGGGAAGATCAGACCCACTGACACAGACCGATATGCACCACACGCACCATATGCACCACACAAGCATTAGTATTGATATGTTAGGAAAACATATAGCAACCATGCTTAGACACAACCCATATTCTCTCCTCCACAGCACTGCTAGGACCAATCTAGTAGCGAGGAGTTACCCTCAATTTTGTTTTTAATTTTTTTTTTGCTTGATTTTGATTTTGAATTTTTGTCTTAATTTTTTTTTTTTTGGTTTCTTCCCTTCGTGTCTCACTTTGTGTTTTTCCTTTCCTCTCTCTCACTTTGAACCCCCTTAACCAATCCTTGAATACAGGTCCTGAAAGTGAGATCGACCTCCGTCAATAAGGTCGTCGTAAGAACTGGTGTTAACCGATCGAGGCCACCCGCCAAAATCATGAACGACATGATACGCGATGTAAGTTCCTTGATTGACGACTTAGCCATGAATAGGATTCCGTGCTACGTGATACCTCTTAGCCTTGTTCAAACGTCGTAACTTCGGCCACTGCGGGCCCCGTTAGTCTCATCCAAACCCATCTCACCCCTTTCCCGGCAGCGTTATTCCCATATACGCAAACCCGGAAACAGGTGACTTAGTTTTCTTTTCAGTTTGCCCATTATTGACGTTAATAATGTTTACCGGCTTAAAATGTTGTGAATGTTGGATTTTGGCAAGGGAACACCTATGTCAAAATCCACACTCCCGAGGTCGTCGCGTATCACGATAGCAACGAACAGTTGTACTTGGCTCCAAACCTAAAGATGTGTACGCTCACTAAAGACATTCACTTCCTCTGCCCGAGTAAACCTTTCGTACGCGATAATACAGAGGGCATCTGTGGCTTAGAAGCCATGAGACCCGACGCTAGCTGCCCCGCCGACGCAACACCACGTTCTCAGGTTGAGGTAACACAAGCCGAAATTGTCGGAAACCGATGGCTGGTGAGCACCCCAGCCCGAACGGCTACCCTCACATATGATCAACACGACACCGCTACGCGCATTAGTCTGCCTAACCAAACGTTATGGATCACAGTCCCTAAGGGCTCGATCCTCCATATTGACGAACTAGCATTGTATCACCTCACCGACGACGAGTATCAGGCCGAAATCGAAATCTCACCCTTTTTCAAGCAGCATTCCTTTGTCCTCGATCCAGAATTGGAAGAAAGGATCAAGGAGGAAGGAACGCAGCTTATTGATCTGACACCAGTTGACACAGCTTTAGAAGCTATCGCTCGCCTTCCGCCCGCTGGCGCGCCAATTATTCGGTCCTGGTCTGCCGCTGACACGGCGCTTTGTATCTCTACTATAGTAGGATATGTTGTGACTTTGACACTGGCCTTCCTCCTACACAAGCGAGTGAACGTCGTTCAAGAGTCTCTCAACAAATGCACGTCAGGCATCCCTCGCCTTTTTCGACGTGGTAATCTCGACCTAGAATCCGAACCCGAGAATGTGACCAACCTGATTGAGATCATGCCTATACCGTCTCGTGAAAACCCCGACAATTAAACCAGTCAAAATGACCCAATTGTCAATGATGCTAAACAAGGTAGCCCTATGTCTTCTCAAGTTTCTCCCCTGTTCCTTTCCAAATTACCCTGCACCAGTTTTCAGTCAGTGATAGAGATCTCGTTGGTGTCTTGTGTGTGTCCATTCTCTCTGCCTCTTGTTCCAGTGCCTGAAGATGTTCCATCGGGTACATCTCCACGCAAAAGGGGGATGTGTAACACAATGTCAACCTGAAGACACACACGGAGAATTCAAACCCAGCAACAGAAATGAATTATTACCCCAAAGTCCTCCCTTTCACGCAAAAGGGAGAAGGTCAACTGATCCCATCACAAACGCTCGTGCAAAGGT
The DNA here is from genome assembly GCA_003573665.1 of Oxygymnocypris stewartii. NCBI lineage: Eukaryota > Metazoa > Chordata > Actinopteri > Cypriniformes > Cyprinidae > Oxygymnocypris > Oxygymnocypris stewartii. The sequence continues at coordinate 27,557 of QVTF01013358.1, forward strand.
ACGGACGGCTCCGGGAATGGTTCTGGACACCGTCAAGCCTACATTCCAGAGCATAGTTCAAACCCCCCCCTTTTTACACAAAGCAGAATGCTTCTCCATCGGACAGACCAAGGAAAACCAAACTCCCTGACATTTTCTCCACGTATAACTATCTACACAAATAAATATATGGATATTGATGTGTACTCTTTCCCTTATAGGCTTGATGTGATGATTTTGAATGCGAATTACTTAGAACAACGTGGGTGATTTTTAATCATGGGTTAAAACGGCATAAACTGTGATGTGTGTTTTCAAAATGCAGTGTTTGATCTCTAAAGAAAGCTAGCCTCAAATGTGATAAACTGTGTTGATGACCGTTAAATTTTAATACCCTGCATAATTATACATGTATAATGATCGATAAAGTTTATCTTGCCCAAAAGTGGAGAGATATCACATCACCTAAAAGTTCCAGCCCAGCAAGCCTGGACATGGGCGGGGCTCCGCCCCATACGGACAATCGGATTCGACAAGCCGCCGGGGGCAGGGCCAAGTTGGACTGTTGAAAAACAACGCGCCAGTCGCAAATCGCTCTCTTGACTCTCTCTTGAACTTGGCTTGACTCTTGGCGCTTGACTCTCGTGGCTCTCTCTCTCTTGAACATCTCTGGAGCTGCGCTCGTAACTTTGCCTCGACACCGACTAAACCAACCATCTATTCGAAGGCGAAGGATAGAAGGCACACCATCAAAGAACAACGAACTGAACGCCTACAGACGAAAGGAAAGCCTTCTGTGACGTCACGCGGCAGCATCCACATATCACGTGTTTCCACCCGAGAGCACCCGGAGACGCACGAACCAACCCACGTGGTTTCCGAGGACAAAGACCAGAGCAACGCATTTGAAGGAAACGAAACAACTTCCAACCTGCTTACTGTCAACAAGCAAGTACCTCTAACTAAATCTATATTGCTGATTGAACTGGTAAAATTGGATCTGAATGCAGTAACAGAGCATAGGGCATCTGTCGTGATCTTTTCCGGTCGAGTCAAGCGTTAAAATAGCTAAAAGGGCTATTTTAGGAGTTTACTTACCAAAATCCCTTATGCATGTCTTTGTGTGTATGTATGTTTGTGTCTTATCAGTTAATCCATTTATGTTAGAACAGCAGTATTATGAATAAACCATTTTTCATTTCATAAAGAATTGTCTCTGGAATGTGATTTGAAGTTTTATCCTTATTTGCCATAAAGAGAAAGCTACCTAAGCTCGATTTCGACAGGATATGCTGAGATTAGTGTTCGGTGGACGTTCACTTAATACAGTATAAATAAGTTAAATATTAATATTACTGTTAACCAAGCAATATTGAATATTTAATAACTAATTCCCGGAGCTGAAATAATAGCTCTATATTAAACTTTTATTACACTTGTCTGTTTTCAGGAGGTTTACACAGTCTGATCAGCGGTAGTTGTGCTGGAGTCATCAGTAAAACGATCACGTATCCCTGTGATCTGATTAAAAAGAGACTTCAGGTGGGGGGGTTTGAAGAGGCCAGGATGAAGTTTGGACAGGTGGGTGGAGCGCTACAGTGCTTAAAGATCTGAGCTGCTGACCAAAAGACTGTAGGTTCGATGTCTCCATAATAACGGTTTCTGCTTGCTAGACTAACTTCACATTTACGGTTGATAATGTCTAAACCCATACCTGTACTGTAGGCAGTTCTGAGCTGAATACAGTTTTGTTCGAAGACAAGTTTTTTAAACATAAATTAATGCTTTTATTAAGCAAATTGATCAAAAGTGACAGTGGAGATGTTACAAAAGATCAACATTTATCAAAGAACCTGAAAAAATATTAAGCAGCACAACTGTTTTCAACATTGATAATAATAATAAAGTTTTTTGAGCAATAATGATTTCTGATTGATTATGTGACACTGCTTTGCATTACAGGAATAAATTATATATTCAAATAGAAAACAGTTAATAATATTTAGCAATATTACTGTGTTTTTGACCATACAAATGTAGCTTGGTGAACACAATAAGAGGTTTCTTTCAAAAACACATGGTTTGAATGGTATAGTGCATGTTTATCTGTTTTACAAATGAATACTCCTGTATTGTCTGTGCAGGTGCGGACATATCGTGGATTTGCAGACTGTGTGGGGAAGCTCGGCAGAGAGGAAGGGCTCCGGGGTTTCTACAAGGGTCTCTCCCCAAGTCTATTGAAGGCCGCTGTGTCCACGGGCTTCACCTTCTTCTGCTACGAGTTCTTCATTAATGCCATTGTCAGCCTCAAGAGCAGCTAGTGAGCAATGAGAGACACCTTACAGAGGTCCCTGAGAGACATGTTAGATCATCAGATGGAACTCAGCGTGTGTTTTATGGTGTGTAGATGTATTAGGACGTGAAGCAAAGAGGGACCGGTAGCTGCTCTCAAAACACAGGAGCTGTTTTGTGACACCAGAAAGACATTGTTACCTCTGACTCGCTCTACTACAGCCCTGAACAATCAGCTGACATATACCTGTTTACGTGAAACAGTGAACTCTACCTCTTGTCTCTCTCAACGGGAAAACCATTGTTACACATATTAAGAGTTGAAATGTAACTTTTGTCATAATGTCTGTATGTTTTGGTTTGCACTCTGCATTAGGATCTGTTTTATTGTTGGTATACATAACACTGGAAGTCAGAATGTTTTAACTTACTAGCTTTTGCATTTAAAATACTGACTCAATACAGTGCATGAAATATTCAGTCATCAGTTTTCCACAGTTTTATTTCAGGGTTATTTGTTTGTGTGTGTGTGCTTTATATCATTGTTAATGTTTTTAAACAGTGAATGGTCAAAAATGTTATGAATGGAAGTAAAAAAAATTTATGTTCCATAATAACGGCTGTATGAATATTGTTTGGACCTCTATGTTTCCTGTTACTCTGACTTTATTTGTGCCCATATTTATGATGTTTTATTATTGTAAGTTCTCACTGACATTAGTAAAAACAAACTCTCTTCCCATTCCTAGGATCATAGTGGTTTTATTTTGACACCCGTGTACTCGTGTACAAAAACACAGCTTTCATATTACAAAGATGTATGGCATACAAATGAGTGACATGTAAGATAAAAAACTATTTTTCTAATAAAAAAAACATTAACATTTTCTTTGTTGTTCTGCTTTAATGTTTGGAGAATTAATTATTTAAAAAAAATCCTAATTATTAGATTATCTTTATTATTTAATAACGTTAAAAGGCCAAAAATGTCAATGTTAATGGACAAGGTTAATGTTAATATAAATATGTTCATTTAAAAAAATCGTTAACATAAAAATTTCGTTAATTTTATAAACAAAGCAAAGACACAAGGTAAAAATATAATGTTTTACTTTTTCCAGATTAAAATCAACTGTGTAAACTTCAACCATGTCTGAATATTTCTCACATCATACAACCTTTCGGTTTTCTGCGAGAATGTACAACAGACAAAAATAAGATTTGTAACTTATTGGTAACAAAAATAAAATCACTGTACAAAGTTACAGTCAAGTATATTGTGGAGTGATACATCGATACCTTACTGTAGTACCGGTAGTAGGCTATATAAGGTTTAAACATTAACTCCCGAAACATGAGTGATTAGGAATAAACATTAACCATGGCTGTATCCTAAATCACCCCCTATACCCTCATTCACTAATCCCTGCAGTAGTCCACTCACACAGTTCACTTGAAGGAGTGAATGGAAACGAGTGAGTGAATTCGGACACTGAGTGCACCGGAAGGACTGCCGCTTTTACACAGTTTGCATGCTGTTTAATAATCATTTGAAACGGGCAGCTCCAGTAGGAAGATTAAAGGACTTATCTTGAAATCTATCACGGAAATTATGTATAAACCCTAATAATCAATTTACAATTTGTGTCTGTGTTGTATTACGCTGTGGACGGGCGTTTCTAAATGAATGGATGATTCAGCTGTGGGCGCCGCCATCTTCTAGCGAGACGCGGGAACTCATTCGGCGCGCGACTCTCGCAGTGCATTATGGGGATTACTTCGGTTGTACGCTCATTTGTACGCATTGTGGGATTGAATGAGTGCACTCGAGAACATCCACTATGGTTTCGAACACCACTTAAAATGGTTGTCCCTTCAAATAGTGCACTATTTGAGGGGACTAAACACAGCCCATATGTGAATGAATAGGCGTGTTCGACTTTAAGCGGTGCTCCATTCTGTGCGGCGCCGTTTAAAGTCGAACGCGCCTTCTGTACTCAGCCCTACGTAGGTCTAATGTGACTGAATAATTTGGGTGTGGCCACATTTATCTTTGTATTGCGAAATTCCACGGGCGAAATCCGTCAATATCAATAATTAGAATCCAAGCAATTTGGTATTTAGCTTGAGGCAAAATGTTTTCCCAAAATATATATTTTTGTTCAACATTCGCTGAATGAAACTGCTTCGTTTGGAAGTAGCCTCTCAGTGAGCGATTCTTGCATAGACCTATTGACAAACAATGGCCATTTTTTGGCTGTGAAATTCCGCTAATGTCCATTCCATATACAATAACATCCTTAATCATGTTACATACATCATTTTTTCATGATAAACCAAAGATATGGCATGGGTTACTCCTGCCCGTGTTGGCTAAAGAACACTATTTTAACAGAGTAGGCCAAATCTCCAATGTAAACCAAGAAGTTAATGACAGTCATGAAGGTCACCACAACCAGATCATCCCACGGACAGCGTTTACAATCTGTTGGACGGGAGTTTTTGGCAAACGCATACAGTGGCCAGATAACAACAGCGGTTGCGTACATAGCCACGGCCAGGATGTTGAAGCTAATGACCACTTTGTCAAAAGAAACTGGAAAGATGGAAGACAGCTTGGCGATGGTGAGGGAAATAATCAGCAATGAAAAAATGAAGCATAAGGAGTAGACGCCCACGCACCACTCTGTACCCGGAGACTTCCTATATTCAACGGGATTCAAAGACATAAATATGATGCAGGTGACGAATGTCTCCAGGATCTTGAGGAGACCAGGAATGGTGGTGAGAAAGCCGCTGGTTTCACCAGGTCTTTTGTGGACCAACCAGACCTCGGCGGCGTACAGGCCAAAACACAAACAGGACATCGCAGATGCCCCGATCTGCCTGGCGCAGGAGGAGCAGGCGAAGAACGTGGGGTAGATTATTGCAATGGTGAACATCATAAGTGTGGCCAACATAGCAAAAGCCATGGTGAAGTCTTCCCATGAAATAGGCACTTTGGTGTTCAGGTTGGTAAACTCCAAAATGATGATCATGAGGGTCGTGAAACAGCAGAAGCACCAGCAGAACATGCACCAAGCCCATTGGGACTTGGCTTCATTCGGGATGCCCGCTGATGCCGCCAATGCAAAGCAGATACATGTTAGAACCACCTCCACCATCCGAACAATGCCAGTAGGTAGAGTCAGTGATCTGAAATCCACATGTAACATGACAAAACTGTTTCAAGAATCCCAAAGCCTTTTTATTGTTTTAGATTTCCAGTGCTTCTGATCTTTAGAAACAGCGCTACATTCTTCTGAGCATCTTTGTGCGGTTTCACAGTGCCATAAATGTCAACAAATCCAGTCAGACTCTTTTTCCCCTCACGTTGTCCTCTTGTTTTTCTATTCCACAGGGATTCTTTAAAAATCAAAAGCTAAAAGTTCTTTGTGGTAAAACTTCAGTTCCTTCTCATGTGGCAGCAAACATGTTTGATCGTGTTGACACTAGAACAGACACTTTTTCGAGCTTATCACATTTATGACCTTTCTCTTGGTTCTCATTGGTTGCTGGTCTGCTGTTGTCCTATGAGCTGATTCCAAACCCTGGACTCTGGTCTAGAGCCAGGCTCTTTCTAATCACTTCTACCAATGGGCTTCAGTCCCACCTCAAAAACCATTTGGTTTAATCACAGGAAAGTTTAATTTGGATTATTCTTTTACTTGTCCCGATAACAGCGTGATGTGGAGTACTAGGTTATATAGGCCAAGAATGTTTTACAGATAAAGCAAACAATCTTGCAGAACTATGTCTATGGCTTGTAAGATTATTTAGAGATGTTTTATTTGATACTGAAGCCAATTTGCGCAGCATAATAATAATTAACCATGTTTTGGTAAAAATTAATGTGTGACACGAAAAGTCTAAATTATCAGATAAAAAGTCATAGCTGAAATTATGACAAAAAGTTTAAAGAAAATGGTGTCATAAGTCAAATTTATAACAAAGTAATTGTGAAATAAAAAATTTAATCATGGCATTAAAACTTTAAAATTAATATTTTCACTAGCATTTGACAACCAGAAGATGTCACGTTACTTCTTGATCTCATTTCGATTTCCTCTTCTAATGTTTTATCATTTAAACCCAGCAAATCCTTTTTAAAACTGTTTTACCTCTGTCTCTTTGTGTTGTTTTAAATGCCAGCTGCTATTTTCATGTTGAAATCCAGGTTAAAATATAATAGATGAAACAACAACAATGACAAGATGTTCAAGATCAACTTTTAAAAACAAAACATAAAATACTTTAAGTGTTGGCATTCAACTTGATTTACGTTGTTATACCTATTAGTTTTGTGTTTAAACGGACATGTTATTGGAAATTAAATTATACTTGAACTAGCTGACAAACTATGATATAATGTGAAATAGAGCAGAGAGGTTATAAGCAATAAGTCATTTAATACAAAAAACTGCACATATTCACCTCAGACAACATGAAATGGCATTCACAAGTCATTTTACTTCTATATTGTAACGCATATCTGTATGAAACAGAATATTCTGGGTGAAAATAAATAGGGTGGGGTTGATTTATCTATACAGAACTAATTGGATAATGTCAGTAGGTGTATTTCCAGTGGTTTGTGTTTGTTACTCCAGTCCTGAAACAAACTTCATAAAGATTTTTGCGGATGTGTTGAAGTTCATCAAGAATTTCAACATCTCTCAGCACTCAAATATTTGCTGTTATCACCGTAACCTTTAGTACATTAACATTATCTGTGTTGTAAGCATACGCTACACGATAATCAACAGTAGGATCAAAGATCAATATTACACTGATACTAAATGTCACAGTTATGATGCTATAAATACATGATGAGCGAGGCAAACTGATGTTTCACTTTCTGCGGTTTCGCTGGTTTATTTGCACACACTGATAGTGACAGAGAACAAGTCTGTGAAGCCAAATTATATACATAAAAATATGTTTGAATGATTATATATTATGTGTTTGTCATATCGTGTTTTTATTTGTAATAATTCTCATAACATTGTTTAGAATCAATAAACTTTCAGTCAGTTTAATATAATTATAAGAGAACAAAAATCAGTATGTGCATATTTAAAACTGCCTATATATAAACTGTACTTCTCATCCAAGCTGATGCCATAACCTGCTTACATTTATCAGATTTAACATTTCAAAACGTACAAATGAGGAACATCACAAGCACTTTATCACACAACCATTGTGATTTTCTAGGCAGGTGAAACGAAGAACACCAGACGCACTGAGTAAACCGTATCCACGATGTAGACGATCAGATTGATGCAAGTCATGCAGGACACAACCACCAGCCTGCTCCATAAACAGTTTCTGCAGTTTGATGGTCTCGACACATTCTGGAAACTGTAGACGGGCCATATGATCACAGCCGTGAGGTACATTAGCACCGCCAGTACGTTGTACCCCGTCAGGCATTTGTCTAGCGGGATCGGGATTCGAGCCAACAACCTGCCGATGGTGAGGATGATGATGAGGAGAGAAACGATGAAGCAGATTGAGTAGACAGCCACACACCACTGGAGCCCAGGAAACAAGCTGTAAAAGCTTGAATCCAAACAGATAAAGATGATGCAGGCCACGAACGCCTCCAGGACCTTCAGCAAGCCCGGCACGGTGGACAAGAACCCGCTGATCTCCCCGGGTTTGGCTCGGGTCAGTCCCACCTCGGCTGCGTACAGGCCGAAGCACACACAGGAGATCACTGTGGCTGCGATCCTGACCGTATGTGAGGAGAGTACGTAGAAAGTGGGGTAGATGACTGAAGCGGCCAACAGCATAAGCGTGGACAACATCGCAAAAGCCGTTGTGAAGTCATCCCAAGAGATGGGCACCTTGGCGTTGAGGCTGGTGAACTCCAGAACGACGATGAGGAGGGTCATGAAACAGCAGAAGCACCAGGTGAACATGCACCAGGCCCAGAATGAAGAGCTGTAGTGGCCTTCAGAAGCCACCAGGCTGAAGGTAATGAGCGTTAGTGCGAACTCAAAGAGGCGGATTATTCCCACCGGCACGGTGAGAGATTGAGTGTTCAGGGTTACCATGATGATGGTGCTGTTCCTCCTTAAATGTCCTTTGAAGCCTTCAGCCTTCAAAATGTTGTTTTCTCATTGACTCCTCTCTCTCAAACTCTCAAAATCTCTTGGCTCTTTGTTTGCTTTCTCAGCCTGGTCGTCGTCCGTATCAACTCCAGGTTAGTCTTCACATATTAACCTCAGCCAGAAGGGAAGCGGTCCAGGGAGTGGCCACATCCTCTCATTACTCATTACCTTATAAGTAGCACCTCCGTAGACTGGCCCTGGTTTGTAAATATCCAGTCAGTGTGAAGTTCAAATGAGTGGAATGTGAAGATAAGAAACTGGGTGGACCCTGAAATGTCATTGATAAATAAGACGACAAACATCTGAATACTAAAGGTAAAGGGAAGAAATGATGGGTTTGATTTATGTTCTGTAAACATAAATGACCAGAGCTCTCATTTGTCAAACGAGGCTATAAAAGACGGAGAGATATGCACCGAAGATGAGACATTAAGGTCTTCTGATGCAGTTTTTCTGGTATACTGTTATGAAATCATGTTCAGCTTCTCTCCATGCAGGCCTGGTATGTGAAATTACACACGATCTACGTTTTCTCAATTTATAAAGCAAACACATATTTCAAAGATGCTTTTCAGTCATTTTCATTGCTTGTTATTATTTATGATTTCCCCTAATATTGTTTATATTTTGAGCTTGTTTTAGGTATGAAAGGTGAAAATTAACATTGCATATTTATTTGTATGTGCTTTTTGTCATTATGGTTGCTTGCTATTGTTTCATTCTTCTGTCCTCTTAATCATGTGTATATTTTTAGCTTTGAACTGCTTTTTTTGTGTGAAAGTTGTGAATTGATGTTGTATGTTTGTTTTTATTTTTTGTGATTTTTGTTGTTGTTGTTGCTTATTATTGATTTTATGCTTTTCCCCCCTAATATTTTTATTTTGAGTTGCGTTTTAAAGGTGCTACAGAAAACACGTTTGCACTTTATTTTACAGTATGTGCACTTACAGTGTACTTATACCTAAAAAGTACTGCTTTATAAGGTAATAACATGGGTTAAGGTGATGGTTAGGGGTAGGTTCGGGGTTAGTACCTATAGTTATTACTAGTTGTAGTTAACTACATAGTATGTACATGTGAAGCAGGCCTGTAAAATAAAGTGCTACCGTATCTTTATTTTCTATATGCATTTTTGTAATTGCTGTTCCCTATTATAATTTATATATGCTTTATTCTCTGAATAATGTTTATATTTTTGAACTGCACTTTATCTATAAAAGGTGCTATAGTATGTAAGAGTATAGTCTTACTTCGCATTACCTGAAGTCATCTTTGAGGTCCAAATATCCAACTAACTATTCATCATCTGCTGCTGTATGTTTCTAAGCATTGATAATAGTGACAACATCACTGTAAAAACTTTATCCCAGTCGTTTGTTCGGGTCATGAGATCATAGTTTGTGAAACATTTAATTTCCAAAGTATGCTTTCACCACTGTACTTAGCTATTGTGTTGTACAGAGAAGTGAATGTGAATATTGCAGTAGAAAAGCAGACACATGAGGATGTGTGTCTCTATAAGGATGTGCTGGAGAAACAGACTAAATGTGCTGGACTTTGACCTTGCTGTAATTGTGTACAGAGTCAGATCACACCTATTGACACAGACATAAACTATTAGAAATGCCTTGTTTTTAAATATAAAATTAAGCTGTATATTTTCATCTTCAATATATAATGTTAAATATACGAGTATTGAGTAAATAATCTCAGTGCATTTAACTATATATATTTGTTTATTGATATAAACGGAAAAAAAATTCACAACTCATATTCACAACATCAGATAATATTGCATTATCTCATGTTTTCAGATATTTTACATTTAGGCCACTACGCTATAAAGTGTGTTTCATTAATACTTCACATTTTCACCATTGTGTTTTCCTGATGATTTAAACGCTAAACTGCAACTAAAGATATTGTATTTGTTTTACAGGCATAACAAACACAATCTCTTTAAGGACCCACAATATCACAATCTTGTCAAGTTTGAAGATAAGATCTGATTTTAAATAAACGGGTTATCATGAAATAGTAGAATATTTCAAATTAAGTGCTATTGGGAAATTAAACCTATTATGATAAAAACAAATTGATACGTTGCCTATAGTTTGCTTAGATTTTTTTCAATATTACAAAATGATTAAATACAACTAAAAGTACATGAAATACAAATACATAATGCTAGAAGGTATTATTATTAATTAATACTTTTTTTCTAACCTTGAGTTTTGAGTTCCTTGTCGTCACGACGCGCGACACGTAAACACCGATGACGCGATTAGTGTGCGCCGGAGGAGTGTAGTGTTTGACAAGCGTCGGTTGGTTCAAGTTACAGAGATGTCAATATAACTGTAGCCATATTTTCTCCGATAAAGATGATCAAAAATCCGTTTCAGCCTTCTATGATTTTTATTTCGTCTGACATAAGTACTCACCTTTAACATAAACGTAACGTATACATGAACGAGTGAACACAGATGATTGTGCAGTGTCATATTAAAATGATCAATAATTCAGACAACAAACAGGTGGATGAGAAATGTGTATTGTTTAGCCTTTCAGTCTGTCTTTGAATGCAAGGATTTTCGCTTAATATAAGGTATGTGCCCACCATATCTCATATTTACCTAAATCCTATTTATATTGTCTATTATATATAGCCTAATACGATCATTTATCTATTCCTAATTAATTAGATTTATACAGTAAGCATCTAATAATTAGACAACTGGCATCTATAATCTGTATCTATAGAAAATTATTGTTGTTGTCTTTTCTATTTTGCTAAGAAGAACATAATGTTGCCATTTCTGATTGCTATTCAGCTTGCAGGTAATCAGGGAAGCATATGTAGTATTAATCTGTTCAGAGTAAATGGGTTAACACAAATGTGAATGACAGGAAGTGATGTCAGCATCAGTTTATGCTCTTGTGATTCAGTCGATGTCGAGAACAAGCGTCGCCCTGGAGGACGAGGAGAAGCAGAGATGCCCTGCTGGTGCCGGTCCACCCAGCTTCACCTGCCACGACACCCCTCACTCCTTACCCACGAGGTCTGTATTAAAACAGTCACTGTAATAGATCATAGTTATGCTTCATCGCTGACTGCAGGGACTCATGTCTGTTTTTGAGCTCTGTATGTTTCAGACTTGTGCATTCTGACACAGATTGAGTTTGGAACCATCCGCCAGCGCTATGGAGACAAGCCCCTCCCCTTCTAGCCATGGAAGCAACCTCCTGTCCTTGCCATGGGAGATAGTGACCCAGATAGCCTCACACCTCCCAGCACAGTGTGTCATTAGCGTGCTGCCGCAGGTACACAATCTAAATTCAGGAGTCGCTTAGATTCAAAATTGACATTTTCTTCTACTCAGGGCAAGCTTTGTTCACTAAATGGGTATGCAGTTCTTCTTAATATTAACACGTTTTTATATATAAGTATTAGTAATAATAAGACATTTCAATAATTGTTGCTTATTTTTATATGATAAACAATTGTTTTTGTGCTTTCATTGGTTTGAAAGTTTGGGGTCAATAATATTTTTTTAATAATTTTGAAAAAAGTAATTTCTGTTAATCAAGGCTGCATTTATTTGATAAAAATAAAATGATAAAAATACAGTAAAAACAGTGAATATTATTAATGTTCAAAACAGTTGTTCTGCGTCATATTTTTGTGGAAACTGTGATACATTTAGTCTAAAGATTCTTTGATTAATAGAGTTTAATACATTTTGTAACATTATAAAGGTCTTTACTGTCACTTTTGATCAATTTAATGCATCCTTGCTGAACGTAAGTATTCATTTCTTCCAAAATACACCTCTTGAACTCCTGCTGCTCTTCTGTGTTCAGGTATGTCAGACGTTGGGAAAGCTTGGCGAGGATCGCTTGGCATGGCAGCTTCGCGCTCAAAAGCTCTCGGGGCCCGCAGCATCGTTCCCAGTCGGGCCAAGGGAGGATTTTGATTGGTCCGAGGCATGCTTGGAAATGGAGCAGCTGATTGGCTGCTGGACAGGGCATGAGAATCAGACAGAGACACAGGAAGAGGCAGCTGGTGGGGTGAACAGTGAGAACTTGGTGGAGATGCAGCTGGAGGACGATTTAAACGGTGCAGCGGGAGCAGGAGAAGAGAACGTGCAAGTTCAGTCCCAGAATGCCTCTGATAGTCCCCATCTGATTGAGTCATCCAGCACTTCTTCACCTTTGGAGCACATCATCCTTCCTTCTGGCCACATTGCAGATGTGAATTGTGTCCTCCTGCTGGGTGGAGAAGAGGCGATGTGCGCCTCCGGCTCTAGGGACAGAAACGTGAACCTGTGGGACCTTCGAGAGGGGCCCAGAGGCAAGCTGATGCACACTCTAGCGGGACGCGGGACCATTAGTACCCACCGGGGCTGGGTGTGGTGCCTGGCATCCAGCGGACCCCTGCTGGCATCTGGCTCGTTTGACAGCACCATCAGGCTCTGGGATCTTGAAGCCGGAGGAGCAGAACGGAGACTCATCCAGTGCAAAGCTGCTGTATTATGTCTGTCCTGCGAGAGGGACACAGTGATAGCCGGGACACATGATCAGAAACTGAGCATCTTTGACACCCGAGGTGCGTCGAGGTTCAGAACATTTATTTTCTTAAAGCACACTCCTAGTTTTACTGTGAAAGATGTTTTGGTTGTGCATGATTCACGTATGAAAAGTGTTGATTTAGAATCATTTTTAGTATTGTTTAGTATTTTGAATTAGCTTTTATTTGTATATTGTCAGTTTTCATTATCATTTTAGTTTAGGTTTTTGGTAATTTTGTTATGTGCTTTGAAATTGATATTAGTTTTTTAATTTCTCTATTTAGATAGAGGTTTTTAGATCGATAGTTAGATTTTGTTTTGAATTTTTTTAGATTTTTAGATAGGTTTTTATTATATTTCTAGATGGCTTTAATTTATTTGTATGTCAGTTTTAGCAGTTGTAGTACTTCAACCTATTTGTTTCAGCATTTCATTTTTTTTTGTTTTTTTATAATATTTAATATTTTATAATAAAAATATAACATATAATTATAATTTTAATATGTAAATTTACAACTGTAATTTAAAATAATATATATATATATAATGTAGTATTTTATCTAATATATTTAATATATAATATTTGTATTTTATTGCAATGTTTAATGTGAAAATAAGTGATTTGGGTTATTTATAACATTTAGAGAGGCCCCAAAACTATTTTAACAACTAAGCAACAATTAGAAATATATAAATCTATTTGCATTAAATAACAAAAATATCAAAGCTTCTGTGCTTTATACTGACAAATAACACATTTAAAAAAATAAGCAGAATAAAAAGATGTGACGCTGAAGACTGGAGGAATGATGCTGAAAATTCAGCTTTGATCACAGGAATAAAATACACTTTAAAATATATTGCAATAGAAAACAGTAAAAATATTTGACAATATTACTGATTTTACTCAGTAATTTACTCAGTTATTTTACTGATAAATGCAGTCTTGTTGAGCATAAGAGGCTTTTTTCAAAAACATTAAATCTTACCGCAACTATTGAATGGTGTATATTTCGACACACATGTATACGCATTGAAGATGGCTGAATAGTCTGTGAAGTCCACTCAGACACTAGTAGTCGTTTGTAATGTGCCCGTTGTAACTGTGTTTCTCATTCGTGTGATACAGCTGCAGATCCATTGGTCAAGAGTCTTCATCATCACGGTGATGCGGTGTTGTGCATGACGTCTGATGACCAGTACATCTTATCAGGCAGTAAAGACCAAACCGTCGCTCTGTTTGACCGCAGGGCAGAAAAACTCCTGCAGAAAGTTCAGGTATGCACACACAAGCTACAAATAAATCACACAACCCTAACAAGCATCTATGTTACAGTCAGCTAACGCACTTCTCTCTGTCCTCTTCACACGTCTACAGCTGAGGTCGTACCTGCTGTCTCTGTCCTACAGCGGTCGAGAGGTGTGGGCCGGGGATAACCGTGGACTCGTGCACACCTTCTCTCTGCACAACAGCTCCCTGACGCCCATATCCCAGTTTAACATCCACAGGTCACTGGTCACGGGCGTTCACTGCGCTCCTGGTGCTCTCTACACGTGCTCCTCTGACCGCACTATCAAGGTAAGTCTTCTGTCAGTGAAAAATCAGTTTAGTTGATCTCTGTCCAAGGTTATTGGCAGCTCACATCTCTCATCGCATGCAGGTCCACCTTCCATGTGCTCCACCCAAGACGCTGTGCACCCTTCACCATCAGGCAGGGGTTAATGGGGTATGTTGACATTTTTATTAAATGATATGAAAGATACTTAATGCTTCACATTATATAACACTTGAATTAAAAACAAAAGACTCAACACACAAATGCATTATAACTCTGATTGGATGAGCCACATTCAAAGCCATTACTGTATGCCTCATAAATACTCTTTTATATAATCATAAATCAATGATTGTTCTCTTCTCAGTTAAGTGTTGAAGGAGGAACGCTGGCCGTCGCTTCCGGTGACATGAATGTGGAAGTTTGGAGGCGCAGATGCTGAGAGTCTAAAAGCATCTGATAGCAGAGAACAACACGGACTAATCAATCCCTCAACTCTGTATTTACAGGAACCTATTAATGCATTCTGAATTTTAATGAAAACAGATGAAAATGAATGTTTAAGGTGTCTGATACATGTTTCTAGTGAGTCTAGAAACAAAAATATGACATTCCTAGTTTTCTGTCATTCTTCATGAAGGGGTCGCACTACGATTGCAGCGTGCAAAAAACATGTCAGTGCCTCGTAACACAGGAACACCTTTTGTGATTTGTGATCATTTCTTGAAGATTTCAACAAAATTGATGCTAATAACTTAGATTGAAAATACAGTGAGTTCTGAAACACATGCAGGATAATATAGTAATGCACAAACAAGAATAAAAAAAGATCTGTTTTCAGTATTTAGCTGATTTAAAACCTCTGATTTAAGTTCAATTTGTTTTTGTATACTTTTCAGTGTACATACACAACTATTCAGTTTACAAATGAGGTATAGTGCTTTAAAATGTATGCACTTCACGACCAGAGCAAACTACTAAATACCCTAATTTATGAATGAATTATAGTTATTGCAGACAGTGCTTTTGTATTGTTCTGTGGCTGACTGAATGTCCAATGATTAATTTGTCTTTGATTTTTAAATGCACAGTTTGATAACTCGTTCTTAACACTGGAAATAAAAGAGCGACTGCTGCAGAGGCGGTTCACAGCAGCACGCAGGTCTTCTTGTCTTTGAACGGGTTGGAGGAGGCGTTGATCCCGGTCAGCAGCGGATCGGCTCTTCTGTGCTCCTGACAGTACTGAACAAGCTGCTCTGCTGCTGCCGAAATCTGACACACATACATGCCAACAGATGGATGAGATGATAGACATACATTACACTGTACAAATCCTAATTTAGCAGTATAATGCTATGGTGAAAACCTCTTTGGTTAATGCTATACGTTCCTTTAATATAGGTACTCTTAGTAAAAAAAGGCTGTCACTTATAGTTACACCTATTAATTAATTACATCATTTAACACCTCCTTCAACACAATTGCATGGACTGCTCTAAATTATGAGACACTAATGTTTCAGGAGTTTAGGACACATCATTATTAACTGTTTTACTTGTGTATATGCTTTATTTTTTACGATTAACTGTTTTTTTCCGAGGCATTGTTAGATGCCAGTGTTTCCTGTCATAGTTATGCAAATATTTGATTTCAAAAACAGTATCAGAGCTATTAAAATATTTTCTTGATTTTATATCTGTGTTTAATCTCAGAACGATCTCACAGTAAAAAGAGCTGTTAAAGTCTGATTTTGTCGCGGCTGTGGTTTATAATTAAATGATTTTCATCTTAATTCAAGTGATGAAGGATTGAAAGTCTGACAGTAATGAGTGCAACTGTAAGGTTAACCCGGACTGCTTTAAATGTTTCAAAATATCTGACAGCTGAAATAAACACTTAGAAAAGTAAGAAAATGTAATCAGTTACGTTACTTTATTAAAGTAATTGACCACTACTAATTACATTTAAAAATGGTAACTTGTAATCTGTAGCCTATTACATTTCAAAGTAACCTTCCTAACACTGATCACGTGGGAGGTATCCTGAGGTGCAAAAGGTACATCGGTGTACCTTATTTACCCCTAAATGGAACATTTTAGTTCTTTAAATAACTATCCTATACACTTTACGTCTTAAAGGTACATGAGGCGTTACCTTCAAACGGTACATTTTGAAGAGGTAGCACCTCAGTGACACCCCCGGTTTTATAGTAAAAACCGCATAAAAGTCCAACAGGTTTAATGTAAATTTACAGTAAAATAACGTTACATTTTACAGTTTTTCCTAAATGAAAAAGGACAAAGCTTGTGATGAGCTTTGAATCACTGGTAGATCGAGTTTGTCTTTTTGGTGTTTGTCAGAAACACGTAGTACTTCTGATTATAAGATTCTGTCAGCTGATTAAATATATGCCGTTTATTATTAAGTTAATTCCGCAAAACCTAAAATTAAAATATTGCTACCCTATTTTTTACTAATCAGTAACAGCTGCCATTTACTTTCTCTTTTGTTTTTTTAAGGGTGATTTAATGGATTTTGAACAGTGTATATTCTATTCTATTGTGCATGCTTGGAAGTCAGTTTTTTTGTTATCATTTTCAGCCATGTACACAAATGATAAACAGTTGTAAGGTAAAGGTGTTGTTTCGTCTCACCTTGACTCTCTGTAGTGCTGTCTCTAGTCTGAGCTGCTCCACGGCTCTCCTGGCCTGAAGAACATTATTACTGCAGCATACGTCCATCACGACTGCAGCTACATTACACTTGCACCCTGAAACACGGGTTTACATTCACCTTATTATTATTATATTACTTGAACTATCTAATGAAAGAATAATTAGGTCTGATAGATGATGACTGTATGTTACCTCAAGAGTCCAACAGTCGTTGTGTAGAGCTCACATGTTCTTGTTTCAGCGAGGAAGAGATGGTGTCCAGTTTTTGGAGGCTTTTATATCGCAATGGGATGTTAAACCCCTTTATACACCAACCAACACACACGCGCACGCGCGCACACATACACACACACGCACGCACACACACACACACACACACACACACTCTGCTGGACGCTTCAAAGCTCCTGTGATGTGGTGGAGTTTGAGGTCACATCAACAGTGCCAGAAATGTCATGAAAGTTCAGCAGTATTTGATTTCACTCTGGTGGTCATGAAACCTCTCTTGAATGTGTTTAGCTCTGTTATCATCCTGCTCCTGATTTATAGAGTTTCTTAGAAATTGCTTTAAATCAAGTATTCTGCAATCCATGCAGCTGAATAAGCATTTAAAAATGGCAGATATTCCAAATGTCTCAATTGATCTGTATATATTTTTAAATAATAATAAAAATATGTATATTTACATGCAATAAAAACCTTTATAATAAACTTTATTTAGTGAAAATGATCCAAAAATAGATCAGAAAAGAAAATGACCGGAAGTCCCACATCTTGTGACATTTTCCTGTTTAATGCATTATAAATAATCATTCATTAGTATTTAAAAACGTTTTGGGGTTAACTGTTTATATACAGACTACATGCCTATGACTAAAAACAAGTATTCATTTAAATAATAAAATAATTATTAAGTATATATTTAAATATCCTACATAATAATATATCATTTTAATTTATTAATAATAATAAAAAATATTACTTTACAATTATTTTATAATAAAACATGCTTATAATATTATCAAAATATTGATATGTTATGCACTAACTGACGCAGCTTTTGTAACTGTTCCTTTATATGCTGTTTCGGGTAATTTATACGCCACATTTATAAAACGTCAATGGTATCATAATATTCCGGTTTTAATTAGAATCTAGCATAAAACGAAATTAGTCCATTCCACTCAACGCAAACGAGTTTGGTATTTAGTTTGTACCGCTGCGCTTGCCGTAGTTGTTTGGAACATGTGGACGATCAAGTGTGCAGCGCTGTGAGCCGGATCAGAAATAACATACATAAAGTACATTAACAAGCCGGCTATTACATTCGTAACGGTTGGGTAAGTGTAATATTATTTCCAAGACACAAAGAAGTAGAAAACAAACATGTATTTATATGTGCGTATCAGCTTATATAACACTTGATCAATTATTGATCCTATAGTGTTTGATCTCAGCACTGAAGCGGCGCAGTCTAACGTTAATTAATTAATTAATCTTCAAACTGAGTTCATCAGATGACACACACGTGATCTGTTTGAGAGAACTGTGTTTAGGCTCCCATGATAAAACCGTGGTATTCTTTGAAATAAGGAAGTACATATCAAAGTACACATCAGCAACAAGCATAAATACCAAAGTATTCTGGTATTATCATCTGATGCCGTTCTTATACCCTGCATTAAACAGTTGAAGTCTGTTGAGTTGTATGTACTCTGTGTTCCTGTAGTTGGCGGATGATGGCCGATCATCAGGCTCCCTCCGTGGCGAGGGACGCGGTGTTGAAGGAGAGCATCTCTCTGCCGGAGGACATGCTTCAGATTAGAGGCTATGACTTTAACCAGGGCGTGGACCACAGAGCCCTGCTGCAGTCCTTCATCAGCACCGGCTTCCAGGCCAGCAGCTTCGGCCTGGCCGTGCAGGAGATCAACAAGATGGTGAGGGCTGGGGCCGATGTTTAAACATCTCATGTTCACCAAGACTGCGTTTAATCAACAATACAGTCATTTTTAAATAGCTATAATCTTGTGAAATATGATTGATACTTGACATTTATTTTATTCATGTGTTCAAAGCTGTATTTTCAGCATCATTACTCCAGTCTTCAGTGTCACATGATCTTCAGAAATCATTCTGATAGGCTGATGCTCAAGAAACATTTATTATTGTGATCAATGTTGAAAACAATTGTGCTAAGTAATAATTTTGTGGAAACTGAGGTAAGAAAAAAAAGAGACTAACACTTTAACAAAGCAAGGGTGCATTAATTTGATAAAAGAAAGTTACCATATTTCTGTTTCTAATAAATGCTGTTCTTTTGAGATTTCTATTCGTCAAAGAATGCTAAAAAAACACAATTTCCACAAAAATATTAAGCAGCTAAAACTGCTTTCAAAATTGATAATACTAAGAACCATTCTTAATAATTGAGCATCAATAAAACTGATGATAAATGAGCAGCAGATCAGTATATTATTATGATTTCTGAAGGATCATGTGATGCTGAACACTGAAGTAACGATGCTGAAAATACAGCTTTGATCACAAATTACATTTTAAAATACATTCAAATGGAAAACCGTCATTTGAAATTGTAATATTTCACTATGTTACTGTTTTTTAATCAAATTAATGCAGCCTTGATGAGCATTAGATTACATTTGTTTTTAAATCTGTTTTACATGGTTTGATATTTTGTGATCTAATGCAACGCCATTCGGATATTTGTAACTCTTTCCTGAGTGTCCAGATGCTTTTTAGGGTCATTGTATGTTCATATTCGATAGGACATTCATTACTGATGCATACAATGTTGTCTTTTCAAAATGGTATACTACATAACACTTAAAGTATGATTTAAAAAAACAACAATGTCTAAGTATCACAGAAACATGCCATTTGTTTTTGTTTTATTAGAAATGACTTTGATTGTTAGGAAAGGAGCAGTGTGTGGTGTTGTACATAATCTCAGGAATCACACCTCGGTTATCTCATCATCTCTTAAGTCATGTTGAGCTCCAGCACTGATTTTGTGTGTGTGTGTGTGTGTGTGTGTGTTTGGAGTAGATAGAGAAGAGACTGGAGCCGGTGCAGGAGGAGCACGAGGACTGTGATTCACACACTTCGACTTCAGGATGCACTATTTTCTTGGGCTACACATCCAACCTGATCAGCTCCGGCGTGCGAGAGAGTATTCGCTACCTCGCACAGCACAGAATGGTACGACACTGAGACTTTGTTTAAGCTCCATTAAGTTTCAGCTAATAATATCTGTCTAGGTCTGCCACTGTCTGTCCTGTTCATATGAAATGGAAAGAACCTATTAATGTAGAGTTATTTTGGTGTTTCTGTAGGTAGATGTGATAGTGTCCACAGCAGGAGGGATTGAGGAAGACTTTATCAAATGTTTAGCACCCACTTACCTCGGTGAGTTCAGTCTAAAAGGCAAAGAGCTACGACAGCAAGGCATTAATAGGTAAGAAAACAGCTCCTCTTTAGATCATTGTGTTTCTATGCATGTGTATAAGTCATTATTAATACATATCATTAATCATACTTGATATCATAGAATAGGTAATCTCTTGGTACCAAACGATAATTACTGTAAGTTTGAAGACTGGCTGATGCCTATTCTGGATCAAATGGTGCTGGAACAAACAACAGAGGTGAGAATTATTTTATGTTATTATTATATTCTGTTTTATTAATTTGGGTGGTTAAATATTTGTAAAAATGCTAATTCTGGACCAAATTGCCCTGAAGCTTAAACAGAGGTGAGACATTTTGTTCTAATTTATTTTATAATTGGGATGATATTTTTGTAAAATTGTCCACAAGTTATTTTTTCTTTAAATCAAATAAAATTAACCTATTAATTTAAAATGAATCCAATATTAAATTACATAGTTGTTTTTAATAATTGTATTAAATTGGGGTGTTTAAATATTTCTATAAATGTCCATTCTAAACCAATTAGTGGTGGAATAAATACTTTTTGGACCAAATGTTGCTGGAAAATAGATTTGAGAAATTGTATTTTTTATATTTGGGTGGTTAAATAATTATAGAAATGTCTAATACATGCATATATACAATGCATACATAAAAACAAGGTTCCAAATTATTTTATTGAATTAAATGAAATTGGGGTGGTTAAATATTTGTAAAATTGCCCACACATAAGTGGAACGTTTTTATTTATATTTTTTATTTAATATATTTTTTTAACTTTCCATTCTTTATTTTATCTTATTAAATTTGGGCTGTTAAATATTTGTAATTTTTGGTATTTTTTTGTCTATGATTTTATGAGTATAATGCATTCAAATTTGTATTAATTATTAAAATACATTTTTAATATGGCCCAGCATTGATATCTGTTTTTCATCAGGGCACACACTGGACACCCTCCAAAATGATCCACAGACTCGGCAAAGAAATCAACAACCCAGACTCGGTGTACTACTGGGCTTATAAGGTAGCATTTGAATTGAACACAAGTCCCCTTCACCCCCATCCTTTCTCAAAGTTGAGTCTCTTAATGACTGTGATTGTCTTTCAGAATGACATCCCAGTGTTTAGTCCCGCCCTCACTGACGGCTCATTGGGTGATATGATCTATTTCCACTCGTATAAGAACCCTGGCCTGGTGCTTGACATTGTGGAGGGTGAGTCGCTCAAGATGTGAGATCAGTGCCATGTGGAGCTTAATTGACCGTGATCATTTTGCATACCTCAGATATTCGGCGTTTGAACAGCAAGGCGGTGTTTGCTAAGACCACAGGGATGATCATTCTCGGAGGAGGCGTCGTCAAACATCACATCTCCAACGCTAATCTCATGGTAATCACATGAACCCAAAAAAGCACAGTCATGTTGAGTCCTAAAATCAAATCTAAAGCTTTTCTCATGTTTTTCAGAGGAATGGAGCAGATTATGCCGTGTTTGTTAACACTGGCCAGGAGTTTGACGGCTCGGATTCCGGCGCTCGGCCAGATGAAGCCATTTCCTGGGGAAAGATCCGCATGGACGCCACACCTGTAAAGGTAAGATTAAATCTGAATGATGTGACGTTATACTCTTAGTACTGTGAAGATCTGGTTAACTGTGCTGTTGTGTTTTGTGCAGGTCTACGCTGATGCTTCTATAGTGTTTCCACTTTTAGTGGCTGAAACCTTCGCACGCAACGCCAGCAGGTTGATCGAGGAAAAGAAGAGCGATTGATGCTTTTCTCTTGTGAAAGCCATTTAAACGTTTTGCCTCGCCTCACTGTCTTCCCGATGGTTTGAATGCTCTATTTCAATTTATGAAAACATATAATTATCTATTCAAGCATCTTAGTTTCTTATGGTCTTTGTTTGCTTTTATCTGGCAAAATGTTCAAAAACAACTTTACTAGATTGAAGTTGCATTCAATGTATTTTTTTGGCTTACTAGCTTGCTTTGATGTTTAATTTTGTACCTCTATGAGATGGTACAGTGTGTATTTTATTACATTCATCCTTCAGTGTTAATGCACAACATCTTGTGCGCTGTTTGTGTATTTGGTTTTATCTGGATGTGCGTAAACTACATTATTTTATTATTATACCTAAATTGCATGAACATTAAATGAAACCTCTACGCCTACTAAAATATTGAATAATGTAATAGAATGTATAATAAAAAAGATTTTATGTATTAACACATTATACACACTGCCATTCACAAATTTAGGCTGAGTAAGATTTTTGATGTTTTAAAGGCATGTCTTCTGCTTATCAATGCTGCATTTATTTGATAAAAAACAGTAATATTATTGCAATTTAAAATATTGGTTTTCTATTTTAACATACTTTATAATATAATTTATTCCTGCGATGCAAAGTGGTATGTTCAGCATCATTTCTCCAGTCTTCAGTGTCACGTGATCGTCAGAAATCATAATAATATGCTGATTTATTATCAATGTTGGAAACAGTTGTGCTGCTTGGGGAACCTGTGATACTGTTTTAGGATTCTTTGATTAATATAAAGTGAAAAAAAAACTGGGGAACTATATATATATATATATATTAGGGGTGGGCATAGATTAATTTTTTTAATCTAGATTAATTTTGGAATTAATCTAGATTAATCTAGATTAAAATGGCTCATTTGAATTCTGCCGAAGGCATTCAGAATATGTGTGCTACCCAAATAATGACTAAAAGTAAGTCTTTGAGAACGGGTTTCTCAAGCCAGGTGGCGCATTAGACCAGGGGCTCATCTCCTGTTTCCAGAATGCATCACAAACTGCTTGAGAAAGCTGTTCTACTATGATAATTGGTGATGAAAATAAACTATGTTCAATAAGATGTACTTGTGTTTACTAACTGTTTATTCAGTTAAACATGAATTTTGAACTGTAGGCCTACATAACAGGTCGTGATGAACTGTTTACAGTTTCCATTGGGAAGCTTCTTAAAAATAAATTTTCCCTGAAGCAAACCCGGCGGCTTCATAGCTGCATCCATGTTAGCACGTCACGTCTGATGTGGTAATTTCACAGTAACGTTAGGCATACACACAGGTTCGAAGCAGAGGGTGACACGGGAGTGAATTCTCAAGTTCACATGAGACCTAAAGCGCATCCTGTTTGCTTAAAAGCGCAACGTTTCGTTGTTATTCTGAGTGCACACAAATAAACGTAGTCTTTACAGATTCGAAAGATGTATTAGGCTACTTTTATCTGTATGACCAAGAATGACGGAGATTTTAAGAGCAAGTGAACGCACCGGAGCCTGTCCTGCAGCAAACGCGCTTCCACACAAACACTTCAATAGCGCACGTTTCTCTAGGTTAACATCATATTGAGCGGCCATGTAAAGTTGCTACTACATACATCTTTCAGATGAAAAGCCATATTTGAGGTTGACGAATGATAGATGAGCGTTTGGATATCCTGTCCGATTGTATTACCACATAGACCAGCCGTTAACAATCTGTCCATCACGGACTGCGAGCCTCTAGTTCGAAGACTCGTTCTCGCCCCCTACAGTGCAATTCGGCTAGGTATACATCCGCGCTAAAATATCAGGGTGAAAGTCATCATAGTGCGTAGTATAGACCCAGCTCCCAACCCAACTTTGAGAATAGATTAACGGCGATATTTTTTTTATCGCCGATAAGAGTCTCGCGTTAACGCAGCGCGTTAACGCCGATAACGGCCCACCACTAATATATATATATATTACAAAGATGTAAATGTCATTATGGATGGTACATTTGCTCCATAATTTACATTATTTTATTATTATGTAGCTGTTAAAATGCATGGATGTGAATTAAGAGAATTGAAAGACATTAAATAGTTTAAAACCCATTGTATGTTTTCATTTCTAAACACATGCTGCATCTCTCTTGTTCTGTCACTTTAAGGCCAGCAGAGGACGGTCGTGTTTCCTGATCCACTACACTTCTGTTATTCACAAGAGACTGATTTACTTCACTTGGCCTGGCCTGTATAAACAGTTTAATTACAGAGAAACTGTAGAGATTTATGCTGTATGTAGCAGTTCTGTTGAAAGCGGTAGTCGAGATGTTAACGGCGAGCGTTGTGATAACATTTGCTCAGCTGTATCAAGTGTTTTGACCTAATTGATCTATTAAATGTGCTGGTTTTGTTAGCCTAGTTTCGAACTTCCTTTTGCACGTTTGAACTCACAGCGATAAGTAATCGGTCTTGACCTAAATAGAGCATATCTGAACTTGCATGCAAAGCCTGCACGTGTCATGGTTTCCCATCTTCTCTTATTGAGGACAGGTTGCTGTTTTTTGCAAGTCAGTTTTATGGCCGTACTTCTAGAAACCACATGAAACTGAACAGTTGTGTATATTTAGCTTTATTTCAAAGTGACCAATTTCAAGCAGCATCACATATATCCAGCATACTTCGTTTGTTTCAGTACACTAGCCAGGACACTGAGTTTGAGCTGATCTTACCCAGCAGCACATTAGGCTCGACTCCAGTAAAACGTTCTCCCATGTTATGGATTTCCATTTTCCCCATTCTTGTCCCATTTGGAAATGCTCTCCTGCTCTAAGTGTTTGCTTTACTGGCATGAATGTTTATTAAAGTCCTGCAGAAGATGAGCTGTGCGCTGCACTGGGGACATGGCTTTTTCCGAACCCTATGCCATTTATTATACGTGTGGAAGGATTTATCAAGATGAAATCTACACAAAAGCTGTGAAAGGAAAAGTATTAGCACCAGCTGTTTTATATGAAGTCCTTTAGCCTGTATGTGTTCGTTCTTAGAAGAAAAGCCTGGCCTGGAAGAGTAATATATATATATATATATATATATATATTTAAACTAAAAACCTTTAAACTAATACAAATTTTACAATGATTATTTGATTTTATTTGTTTTCTAACGGCTTGTTTTCTTTAAAAAAGTCCTCTAACACCAGCTTCCTCAATTCTATTTCTAATCTATCTACTTGTTTTATTTTTGTTGAACTGTATATATATATATATATATATATAACATAGGATCCTGAGAAAAATGCTCATTTTAGAAGAAAATTTCAGACGGCAGACTTTTGCACATGAACTCTTCATATATGTGTGTGTGTGTGTATATATACATATATATATATGTGTGTGTGTGTCTATGTGTGTGTGTGTGTGTATATATATACATATATATATATGTGTGTGTGTGTGTGTCTATGTGTGTGTGTGTGTGTGTGTGTGTGTGTGTGTATATATTTATATATATATATATATATGTGTGTGTGCGTGTGTGTGTGTGTCTCTCTGTGTGTACATATAGCCTATATATTGCTGTGTACTGCATTATGCTATAGCACTTGCATATTATTTCTCTTTTGTTGGTTTTGATTGCTTCTATTGTCATCATTTGTAAGTTGGTTTGGATACAATTTGGTGTGTGTTGTGTGGTGTTTGTTGTGTGTGTGTGTGTGTGTGGCGTTTGTATGTTTTGTGTGTGTGTGTGTGTGTGGCGTTTGTATGTTGTGTGTGTGTGTGTGTTGTGTGTGTACAATATATATAAATTAATATATTATTATAGGCTATACATACATTTCAGATAAACATGTTTAAATATAAACATATTATATTTGCATATATAGAAACGAAACAAATACAATAACTAAAATGAAAAGTAAATTAGTAATGTATGCAGGCTTCTCCGTGTCTGTGGGCGGCTTTATGTGCTGAGTCTTGTTGTGTGTGAATGTCACTCTCTTATCTTACTCTCTGTTTACCTGTTGTGTTGGCATGGTGACCCGGCCCTCACTAGCTCTCGTCCTGCAGAGGTGTGTGTGAGGGAGAGGCGCTGTTATTAAAGGTAAAAGAGCTAAAGAAGTTCACTTGAGAAATAACGAGAGAAGTTCCCCGTCGGTAATATCGTCTGAGAAACAGGAAGTGCGATGATGTCAGTTGTACCGCTGACGCAGCCATCTGCTCGCGCTGACGGACGGGTTTCTTCGTTGCCATGGAGACAGCTTTATAGTGTGAGCAAACATCCGGCGCTCTTGTTCTCATGAGCAGCAGGAAGAAGCGTCCACACCTGCTGGACTAAACACACACACACACACACACACACACACACACACACACTTTAAGAAAAGTTTACTTTCATTACACGGCTGTAAATATATATTACAAAATGACAAAAAGCACTAGAAGAGAAATGTTCAAAGACAAAACTGAATATACAGTAAACACACATTATATACAAATCAATTGTAACGCATTATAGCCTGTAAGTTAATATCTATAAATATCTATAAAGTAAAATATATATTTACATAATATAATTGTAATATTATTTTAATGTACAAATTATGCAATTCATATTTATTGAGATTATATTTAGATATTTAAATATTACAAAATAAAGAAACATAAAAATCAATAATTCGAATCTTAATTACATTTATTAATTTTAATTAAATTAAGAAAAAATTTAAATCAAAAGTATTTAGAATAAGAGAATAATCAGCTGAGCAAATATCGTTAAATATAAACTTATATATATATATATATATATATATATATATATATATATATATATATCTGTGCGTGTGTGCATATGAAGGAGATATGCATATTTATAATTATTACATTATTTAAATTGATATTTTATACATAACATATGTTTACACACAAGTTAGCTATATCATACGACATTTTCATACACTTTTAATTATTACTAATTATTAATAAATGTAATCAAGTGTAAAAAAATGACATTAATAATATATAACAATTAATAAATTAATAAAATAAAATGTGTAATTATTATGAATAACTAATTTAATAATGTGTTATTAATTGATTTATTACTATATTAATGAGATGTTTCTTTTTGTTTGAGCACTTGTGAAAACTCAAGTGTAGTTTAGCGGAACATGTCGCACATCTTGCAGGCAGATGTAGTTTATAGTTATAGTTATAGTTTGTGATGCTGGCGGTGAACCCGTAGCAGGCCGCTCGCTCTCTGACAGGATTATTCGAGAAGTCAGACCGTGGCTCCTCGTGCGGCTTGGCGATCAAACATTGAAAGATCTGTATTTGGATGTATTGTGTGTGTGTATGTCTTTGGGTTTCCATGGTTACTTGCTGTTTTTCCGAGTGTTTGGCTCGCGTGTGTGCGAAAAAATGAAAGCCGTTGACACATTTCACCGTTTGGGGAAATTCACAGAGAACTGAACGAGACACAGCAGAAGAAAAATGATGAACAAACGAAGAGGACAGCTGGTGAGAAGTTTCTGAAAAAAACACTTATGACATTTCTTTCTAAGAATAGACTGAAAAGAAACTTGACATTCTGCAATGCAAATGTGCCCCTGGACCACAAAACCTGTCTTAAAGTGTCATTTTTTTCGAAATTTAGGTTTATACATAATCTGAAAGCTGAATAAATAAGTTTTCAATTGATGTATGGTTTGTTATGATCGGACAATATTTTGCTGAGATACAACTATTTAAAAATCTGGAATCTGAGGAGGCAAAAAAAATCTAAATATTGAGAAAATCGCTTTTAAAGTTGTCCAAATGAAGTTCTTAGCAATGCATATTACTTATCAAAATTGAAGTTTTTATATATTTACGGTAAGAAATTTACTAAGTATCTTCATGGACCATGATCTTTACTTAATATCCTAATGATTTTTGGCATAAAAGAAAAATGGCTATTGCTGCAAATATACCCCAGCGACTTAAGACTGGTTTTGTGCTCCAGGGTCACAAATATAAAACGCTAGTTTCACAAACAGATGTAGCTTGTCTAAGCCCTCGGACGAGAAAGGAAATGAAGGAAAACGTTATATGTGATGCTTATTAAAATATTCATTTCACAAAATATTCATATTCATATCAATGTAAGCAGCTCGCTAGGTTTTGAAACAGAGCAGTGCACATCTATATAGAGTAGTTTGGGATGGGCTTTGAGTCAGAGGTATTTATTATCCTGATTTCTACTGATACGTTTTTTAGCTGCTATATTTATTCCACATGACTGTATATACATTTACATTTATGCATTTAGCAGACGCTTTTATCCAAAGCGACTTACAATTGCATTCAGGTTATACATTTTCATTAGTACATGTGTTCCCTGGGAATCGAACCCACAACCTTTTGCGCAACAGACGCAATGCTCTACCACTGAGCCACACAGGAACATATTATAAACGTATACAATATATAGGCACGTGGAGCAACACAGTGGCCCATTAGAGCTCATCCCCTTGTGTTAAAAATGTTTCCAGACTAGAAACTATACTAAATACTATATTTTTCTCAATTGATTTTAATATATATTGTATTATTTTAAGTTATTTATTTAACCCGTGTCATCAGGTTTAATATATATTCTCAATTCATATATTAAATGTATCTGTTTTAATGTCAATACCTAATAAATAGTAATACATTCAGTTTTCCTTCTGATATTGTGGTAACAGAGTTGACGTTCTACAACTTTTTAGATTAAAATATGTTCTCAGAGAGACAACACATACTTTTCAGTGCTTCAGATCTTACCAGTGAGGGAAAGTGACATCATTTCCTGTCTCTTACACAAAAATATAACTGAAAAAGTAATGACTTCGGACACCAAATGTACCCGTAATTATAGAATCACCCATATATATATATATATATATATATATATAAACATTATGTCTGTTTTATATTTAAAATATTTATTTTTTTAAACGATTTACACTTGATAAAATATATTTTTTATATAAACTTTTATTTTATTTCAGATAATTCCTTACAGTAAAAATTAAAAGCTGAGCCGTAGAAGACAATGCACACATAAACATATTAATTGTAATAAATATAAATTATTAATATATACCTGATAAAATATATGAAATATATAAAATATTACATTTTAAAATACCAACTTTATTACCATTGATTATTTCAGATGCTGATAAAAAATGGAAATGTACAGGCAAGATATTTTTGAAAGTGATTTTATTTGTAGTGTTAAAATTGACAATATATATTCACACAATTGAGTTTATTTATATTGCTTAATAATACTATCTGGGTAAAATGTGACTATTTGATCATTGTGTCATGATAAATGAAATGTCTTTTGTGTGTTCATACCTGTGACTTGTACAGTCCTCTCTCTCTGTGTTTCAGTGCGTGTGGAGCAGAAGACCAGACCTCTGTTCCTGCTGAACTGAGCCAGCTACAGCATCCACTGATTATCAGCACAGCAGGCACAGGAGACCGGCCCCTGACAGACACCGCACCGAGAATCAATCCAGTAACCTCAGAGCTAATACATACATGTATTCATTTATATATATCACATGAAGACACAAATCACATTGCATAAATGATCTAAAATTCTCATTTTCATAACAATACACAAAGTAATATATACAATGACTAAGCATAATTTAAAGGCTGTATAAAAATATTTTCATTATATATTGTTTTATTATTTTCCATCCATCCATCCATCTAATGATATCAAGGCAACGCTTTGTTGATTCTTTGTGAGTTGGAGTAAAGGAGATATGAATCTATGCTCTTCAGAACTTTCTGTAATGGTTCAATGATGTTTTGGTTTGGCTTCATGATTCTGGCGTTCTTAAAATCACTCTTGAACTCTAGCCGTATATGGGAACATTACGCTAGGATGGCGTTTGTGATCCTGGGTCACTGTTACTTGATCCTGTGGAACAATTACCTAAGGATTTGTGTGAGAGCCGGCCCGTACACTTACAGATCCATGTGTCACAGCTGGCAGCCGATGTTGCGGGCGGCAGGCATCCTTTGGCTGGCTCGTAAAATAATCCCGCCTGAATGCAGGAAATACGGTAAAAGATGAGTCACTGGACCATTTTCCCCATTGTTTTGTGTTTAATGCATCGTTTGGGTCTTGGTTACAAATAGTTTCTGAATGGCTGCCCTGCCATAAATTCTGCTTTTGTGTGGCATCCATTTGAAGAGGTTTTGTTGAAACTGGACCGCCGAAGTTCAGATTCAGTTTGGACATGTGTGGTCACTTAGCAACTGTCCTAAACATCCCTGACATCAAGTTCGTGTTCACTGTTTATGCCTATGTTGCATGAATACATCATGCTTTTATTTATTTTTTGAGGCAGTTTGAACTGAGGTACCTGTAATACGGCCTCTTGCAGCTTTGCTAGTTGCCTCATCTCCCTGAGAACTCACATACTGAAGTGCTGATTTTCAGATTATTTCAGCGTCACTAACATGATTAACAGTTGCAAACTTATAAAAGACATGCAGTATCTCTTTACAGTCTAAAAACCTGAAATTGACATCCCTCTCTCCATGTCATTTCTGTAAGATGGGTTCCTGGGTCTATATCTTTTGTTAGTCCTGGAAGAGCATTCGTTAATTTATTAATGTTGTTAATGGTTAGAAGTAGATTCAAGATATATTTCTTTGTTCACTGGTGGTCAGTGAAAGATACCAAGTTCTGAATATGAATTATTATTCATATAAATTATAATTTATTCATGTAATGTTTTATTTAGAACATTTTTTATTTATTTATTTGTAATATTATTGCTTCAGAACGTTGGGAGAACATTCAAATGTAACATTCCCTTAAGGTTTGCACTATTCTAAAACAGAATACTCCCTTAAAGCTGCAGTCCGTAACTTTTTTTTGGTTAAAAATAATCCGAAAACAATATTTGAGAAATTACATAACCAGCCAGTGTTCAAAACTATGGCCTTACTTTAGCCCGATTCACAACGGTTAGCTTATAATAATGTTTTCTAATTTGAGTAGTATGGGTAGGTTTCCGCGGGGAAATCGAGCATGGCACATTTTCATTAATGGGAACGTTAGCAAGACACTCTTGGGTCATATTTTTGTTGGGTTAGTGCAGGAGTGTCAAACTCAGTTCATGCAGAGTTTAGATGCAACCCTAATTAAACACACCTGATCCAGTTCATTAAGTCATTCAGGTTTATTTGAGAAACTGGATGGTTTGTGTGTTGGAACAATACTCTGCCCTCCAGGAACTGAGTTTGACACGCCTGGGTTAGAGGACGTTAGTGGTGTTAAGTGGTTCACCGCCTGAAAAAAGTCCACCATGTTTTGACAGGAATTT
The DNA here is from genome assembly GCA_003573665.1 of Oxygymnocypris stewartii. Lineage (NCBI taxonomy): Eukaryota > Metazoa > Chordata > Actinopteri > Cypriniformes > Cyprinidae > Oxygymnocypris > Oxygymnocypris stewartii. Next base: position 59,397 of record QVTF01013358.1, read on the forward strand.
GTTTCAGTACCAACAAAAGATGTTTATCCTAGTCTTTTATTTTCAAGCTACGGCTCTTTTGTTGTATATCATGCTGAACACCTGAGATGAAAATTACTTCGGACAAGATAAAAACAGGCCTGTCACAACAGCATAAGATTAACGACAACAAAAAGAGTCAAACCTTGAATTAGTCTCTAGTGCATCTTTAATGCAGCTTTTCAGAACATTACACATGCAATGAGAACATCATGTCACAGTCTTCAGTGTGCATGCATTCATTTTGATGACACTGTTGACTTTAACTCCTTCTTTGGTGATTTGGGTCTCAGGATGGCAGAACTTAACCACTGTGAACAAAGTTTAATGCAGTGCTCACAAGTGAGTTAAGTCCTGACACCATAGAGCCTATATAGAAATGCATGGGAATGGGCACTTCTGTCACCACTAACTCATGCGCGAGACGGTTTGCATTCCTTCAGGATTAGGGTCTCACGTGTTCAGGTGTGTGTGTGTCTGCAATGCAAATATCTGGCGTGTCTGCAGTCTCCAAGTCGAGTCCCTCACACGAGCCATTGGAAATCCCTGGCAATGTGATTCAGTCATTAGGTTTAAAAATCACTCTGCCAGGAATTCCCCTGGCTGGCAGAAGAGGAGGGTCTGGGCTTAAGTCATTCTGTCTGAGGTGGGGTCCAACATTTCTAAATCTGTCTCTGTCCTAACACATCATACACGAGGGCTCTGTGAGAACAGCAAACAACACAGCAGACAGCCGGGACAAAAATGAAAGTTTGGTCATCGTTTACTCACCCTTATGTCTTTCCGAACCTGTAGGACTTTATTTTTTCTTCTGTGAAACATAACATGTTTAGGAGAATGTCAACGCTGCTCTTTTCCATACAGTGAACGCAAATAAAGACACTGAACTCTTAAAATAGCCAACTTGCCCAGATTACAAAATGTTCTAAAAACATATAGTTCCCATCAAGTTATGAAAACATTTTTTCAGAATGTTCTCCATTTTTTAAACCTTTTGAAAACGTATTTATGTTATGCTAATGTAATCAGAACTATTCTATTCTATAATGGGATGTTATTCGCGTCTTCCATTTTAGTATTTTGCAAACATCATGGGAACTTTACGTTTGAATATATTTTTAAACTTTCTGAATATATATACATATATAAAGTTGGATGCCCAAATAAAACGTTTCAGAAATAAATTCCGATGAAAAGTGTATAGCTAAACACAGTTTTTGTGCTAATGTTTTGAGGACATTATTGAAGACCAGATCATTCTGAACAAACTTTCTGTTAACATTACTAGAGGAACGTTTGTTTGTATCTTTGAGAGAACTGGTTATGTGAAGTAAATATAAAATGTCAAAATAAGCATGGTAAAAGTAGTTTGAGGTCATAACACAGCATTGTCTAATGAACTGTGTAAAAAATAAATCCTTATTAATCAGTATTCATCCTGTAATCTTAATTACTGGATTCTTATTGATATGATCTCTACACAGTGTTCATTGCTTCCTACTTTGTTAGAAGAGAGCTACGTGCATGAACTGTGTTCCAATTATTGCTGCGAGGACTGGGACTGGTAACCTGGGATTAAAAAAACTGAAATTTTTAACAACATCATTTTTATGTTTTTATGTCATTTGTGTCTCTTTATGGAGCTTAAAAGGCAGCGTGAACATCTTTTTTTGGGTTCCATTGAAGAAAGAAAGTCCAACAGGTTTAAAAGTAGGTAAATGATGACATGTAAACTTGCCTGCACTAGTCTGTTTAACATGCAAATTGCATGTGTGTCTTCCAAGAGCACCTCATTTTTTGTCATGTAGTCTGTGGTCATTACGGCTGGCCCCTCCTTCTGCGAGCGTCTGGGTGACTGGGCTTCCTGTGGACTTATAAAAATATCTTTTCAATGACAGTTTGAAATGAGGTCAGAAAGACGCAATATCTGCCGAGTGCCATAAAAAATAAAAAACGCTAAGTAAGCTGCTCTGTTCAAAACCCATGTCTCATCTGAAGTAACATTTTAAGAGAGACAAAAAACAGGCAGGACCTGTGAAGGATCTCGTATGTCTTACAGAACCCCTCATTCTCTCAGATAAAGTCCCAGAGGACCAGACACTTGTTTCACAGTTGGAAAGTTTTAGTATTTTAAGGGTTTACTTGATTTTCAGAAAAAAACTGCACTGCTACGATAAGTTTTATTTCAATATCCGCTTCATCTCAGATGTTTCTGCTAAAATAGACACACATGAGACTATTATTGACATAAGCAAGAGTTTGAATCTATACAATCAATGTAGATGGCATTACGTTTGCATTACTTCTTGGATTAATAAAAATGTTGGTAAACATGAGCACGATTTGAGACATTACAGAGATCTATTCTAGAAAAGACACATCTTTAAATGCTATGGCCTTTCTTTAAAAAAATCACTCTCCATTTGCTCTTCATTTCACCTCATTGCAGCCTATTACGGCGATCTTTCCTACGACAACTCGTCAGTTTGGACTTTTTAAAGCAGAAACATATTTTCCAGTTATAACATGTCACTTCACATTCTCTTCAAACTGTTTTCCATCTAAACATTTATAAAGGAACATTTACAGCATCGTAACCGGTCGACAGAATCATTCCAGTTCCTTACAGCGTCTCACAGCGTTGAAAAAAAGGATATGAATATGTCCAGATGCAGGGGAACTCCTAGCTTACACAATGTTTGTCTTTACATCAAATATCCCAGATAATGCTGCAAGTAAACCTGCCTGCTCTAAACAAAGACATCCATTACTTATAGAGCACCGACTGTTTGTGGTGCAGGTTTTGTTTTCAGGTTTTCCCCACTAACTGTGCAAGATGAGACTTTGCAGTTGAGTGTTACAGACAGAGTCATTTAGATGCTGTTCAGAGGATGTGGCCCATCAGTCTTACACGCACAGGCCCCCAAAAAGAGTTAGAACACTAAAAAAGTCTGAATGTCATTTGATATCCAAATATCAAAGCGATGCTTGTAACCTGCATTTTAAGGATCTTTTCTCTTGTTGTATGGTTTTTGCTCAATGTTGTCTTCAAGTTCACACAGGTTTACTAGAAGAGTAACATCAGGTGCAGTTCATCTATGGACTTATTTAACATTTCACAACCAACATGTTTATTTTATCAGTAATTCTAAAGAATGTTGTTTTATCTTGTAAAAACTTATGATTTTGTGAAATGTTTTAACTGAAGAGTGTCTTTCTGTTAATAAATGACACTTAGTTTGATGTTCATGTATCAAATGCAAAGACATTCAGACATTTTTGATCTCACTTCTACACCCAAGCAGGATTGAATTGAAATGTCCTGTTACGGAAAGCTGCAAAAGAGTTTAAAGTATGATATTCTCCTCCTAAAAAAATCATTATGCATTTTCCACACACAAAAACGCGCCTTTCCAAGCGAGTCTGCAACTGAAATGATGCATTGAGACTGAATATTGCTTTTGAAGGGCATCTGAAGCGCTGTGATGTGTTTTCCTGATTCTCGAATGCATGAAATCATCCACCCAATCTAGTACTTGATGAAGTGACGCCTTGCGAATGGGAACATCTCTGTCCATTAATATTTTCCATCAGCTTTTTTCCCTCTAAATTGAAGCCGCAGTTGTTCTTTTTGCCAGTGATCTCAGTCTTTCCTCTCACTAATGACAGCGTCTGGCGTGATGCAGCCGATGCGGTTACACCTCACAGAGAAAAAGAGCAGGAAATACTTTTTACGGCTCTGCTCGTGATGAGAAGTCACACTTTCATCCTGCAGTGTTGCAGCTAATTTTAGGGATTGAAGAAAAAATATCCATATTATCCCATTTGCTCTGCAAGCTTGCCAGATCCGTATAGTTGCCAACAAATGAGATTTTTCGATCAGACGCGGACTCGCTGTACGTAACCTGATACTGGGCCTTTTTAAAAAGTGGACATAGGACCGGATGCATCAATTTAGGCCCACCCAGCATATATATATACACCATTAAACAGATGCAAAGTGACTTATAAAATTAAAATAATGCAAGAAGCAATTTGAAAAGAATTAAGCACAAGTAAATATAAAAAGAGACTAATTGTGTGGGCTGAAACACCATCAAAATATTTTTCTGATTTAAATTTGATATCATTTTGACTTTTGCTAGATCTCAAGCTTGTAACAGAAGAAATATGAAACAAAATATTATAAATACATAACAATATAATATCAGTATATACATATCTAAATATTTATAGATTAAATGTAAACAAAATTGATAACATTTATTAAAAAACATATATTTTTTATATAATTATTTTATCGGTTTTTCATATTTACTTCATCTTGTTGCACATGATCAAATTTCAGCCATCATGTTTAATCGTTTGCAGTGAAATCTAACATTTGAGTGAAATTTAAAACGTTAAACAGTAGATGACTGAATGTAATTAATGACTCATCAAAAATCACGCCAGACGGCTTTTATAAGCGTACAGTGCTCCACCCTGCCCGTGAGAATATGTCTCGTGTGTTCGTAAGATTCATTCATTTAACTATAAACCAAAGTGACTGACACCAAATATAACTTCTGGTATTTACAGCAGTGAAAAACTCCCTCACACGAGCACAAAGGCGCTCGTTCCCTTTTAAATAGAGCGTAAATTCACAGCTCATGGTTTTCACGCTAATGTGCCTGTAACCTTACTCCAGATACTATCCTCCGCAGCAGCCATTAACTTCAGCAAAGAGGCCTGAAGAAAACACTCAGCAGCAGATACAGGAATCCATCACACTTGCGCACCGTTTCCTAATCTCTGTACGAGTCCCGAGGACTCCTGTGCTCTCCGAAAAGTGGGACAGGCCTGTTTCCAGAAACTTGAACCTTCCCTGTGTCTCTCTAGTTACTCTCGTAGTCTCAATTTCTCATTTCTTTAGGCCTAATGAGCACATTATGAGATGAATAATAGCTTTTGGCTTCCTTTACTAAGTTACACACTGTACAATAGTACAGTATATAATATAACAATACTTCATACACTTCACAATTAAACACAACTCACTGTATTTTATACTACACCACACTTCACTAGAATATACACTATATACTATAATAATCTTGTCTTTTTTTACTAATATACTGTACTAAACACTTTATTATACTACACATTTCTGTTGTACGCTATTTTATATCATACTAAACCAATTATTGTACTAAACGCTTTGATTTATATCATAGTGTATAATATTACCATATGTAACACTATTTGATATGCTTCGCAATACTATATATTTGACTACTTTTTACCATTTACTAGAGTTAATTGTAATATACACTATACTATTACATACTGTTTATAATATACTTTACTACACACTTTACTGTACTGTGCTACGCACTTTATTACTATGTTGCTGTATATAGTGCAACACTATTTTATAGACTTCACAATACTATACAATTTACCACATAGTATACTAATATACAGTATATAATATACTGTACTACACTTCTACACTACAAAATATACTAACACTTGAATATATTATACACTGTACTATACTACTGTATATAATGTAACACTATTTTATACATTTCACAATAATTTACGATAGAGTACACACTTCACTGTAGTATACTATACTATACACACTCGTCTGTTTTACAATAGTATGCTGTTTTACACTTTAGTATACTCCACAATTATATTGTGCACGACAGAATATCATACTGAACAGTTTGTTGTACTAAAAACTATATATTTTATATAATATATAAAATATATAAATATATTTTACACTGCACTATTATCTACTTTACTATTTACTTACTCATATTAAAATTTCAGTAAACTGAGTAAACGGTCAGGGTTTCTCATTCTAACTCTGAAAGAGCACAAGATGAAACATCACCTCAGGCTGCTTTCGCTCTCCTGCGATCTAGCGCTCCAGCTTGGACACCTTGTCTAACACTCCCCGCTTGGCCTTTTCCCTCCTCCTTTCCTCTGAAAGTTGTTTTGGCTGTCCAGCGTCTGGCACGGTCTTCCGAGACTTGAGAACAATGAGAAGAATGTTTGAGCGTTTCTGCACAGCCTCATCCTCGCACTCCTTGTTTTGAGAGCGTTTTTATGACCTCCGCTTCACGCCGCCCCGAACTCATGTCTGGCTGACAGATGTCGCGCAGTCGCTCAGACGGCCCATTCAAAGAAACTATTTACGGATGACCTTTCCTCTGGACGCTCAAGTGGATCACTTGTCTGGCTGAACTCAAAAAGTCAGTCCGACCATCACCAACTACACCGCAAACCTCCAAAATTGCTGAACAAGGGGTGTTTTTAAGAGCACAACGCCTTGCAAACTTCAAGAGCAATAGAGACACCACATGCAGATGTTATTGAAAGTTCAGAAGTGTGACTCTGGCCTCTTACCTTTATGATCGGACTGCTCTGTATCTCCTCTGTTCAGAGCGTGAGAGGAACCTTATAGCAGTTGTGTCTCAGAGGGAGTGTCCCACTCCTGTATAGACGCTATGAGTGTTCATATAGGAGAGAGAGAGAGAGAGAGATGAGAGAGACTGAGAGTTCGTCTGGGGGCCAGACGGCTTGAAAGTGAATGAGAGCGGAGCGAGAGAGACCAGCGACGGGAATTTCTATTTGTATAACGTCAGAAGTTGAGCCCTCCCTCCATCAGCGTGGCTCACAGGAAGAGGCAGGGAGTAATTATACAGTGAGACACAGTTCCCTCTACACACACACACGCGCACACGCACACACACACACACGCACGCGCACAGCGCACACGCACACGCACACACACACACACACGCACGCACACACACACACACGCACACACACACACCTCATGCGATTCACGTTTCATCTGATCTCTTCCAATCACTGTTTCACCTGCATCTGTTGAGTTTCATCCACTACAGCAGCATGTGATTGCTCTCTACTGTACAATACTATACTGTACAATCTTTTACAACTATACCGCGCTTTAGCATTCTGCTCTGGACTACACAATAATTTACTTCTATAAACAACATTGTAAAGGAACAGCACACAAGTTTACTATAAAACCGCACTTTAGTTGTAAACTGTAGCGTAGACAACATTACGATATAACGTAGTAACATATTACTTTTTCTAAACACTTAAATTGCATACATCAAGAAATATTATACTATTACACTACATCACACTGAACTTCACTATACTGAACTATACACAATTTTACTGCAGTATGCCACAAAAATACAAAATTATAGTGCACATTTTTCAAAATTATACATTTGATATATGTATACATATTATATTATTCTATATAAACATTTTACATCTTTCTTTGTATAAACACTTTACTGTACTTTTACTATACTATGCTACATAATACTATATTTTAGAACAGCTGTGCAGTTATATAAAATTATAGCTCTATATTATAATATTTTCCACTACTATTTTTGGGTCTGCATTTAAAGTCACAGTATATATCCATTATATATGTATGTATAATGTGACATTACTGAACAAATATGCAACATATTAGATGCAGATATAGTGATAAAAAAGGCTCTTGGTTCTGGTTATTCACAGACACATTCATGCTGGTGCTTCATTTAAACGTCTGTATGGCGTTTACAGCATATCAACACCTGTATTAGGTCAGAAGGACACAAAGAGGGTCACACCTGCGCAGTGTTTACAGGACAGACACAGACATACACACACTGACAAACACTAACCCTCCTCCAGCGCTCAGAGACATGTGTTTACTCTGCGCTCCTACACACTTTACGACTATCCGCTCTGGCCTGACCCTCCCCGGACACAGGCCAGAGAACAGGGTCCGAACAACTGCGCACTGTCTGGACATCACACATTCCTCACACACGCATACACACCGGTCTCACAGCAGCCCAGAGACTCGCTCGCACACCGACTTCACTTCAGCTCATCCAACACATATGACGGGTGACCGATGTGTTCAGCTTCTGTCCAGGCTTTGCCACATATCTTAATATCTTTTGGCTAGAGTTTTTATATGCATTACTCTTCTGCGTGTTTACAGTCAGCGGTCAGGATGTCGTAGTGTCAAATAACCCATAGAGGGGTTGAATTTGTCATCCGCTGAATCAGAAAGTTTGCCCGTTATTATTATATGTGGCACAGAAGCTTGAGAAGGATAATTTTTCCATTGATGCATGTCAGGCTAGAGCAAGTGAATTATTCCTTGTTTTAATTTTTTTGACCTCTAATGCAAGAAAAAAGGTGAATTTTATAATCTACCGGTGTTTTCAAAGTTCACAATCCAAGGCTGCTGTACATAGACATTCATGAATGCTGCGATAAGGGTTCATACGTGCCTTCTCTAGAAGTCAGTGTGTGTGTGTGTGTGTGTGTGTGTGTGTGTGTGTGTGTGTTGTGGCCCCTAAAACAACATTATAATACCTGCTCATAGGCTTTTACTGTCTGTCCCAACAAATTCCAGTATGTGAGATTATGTAAATGCAAGTGATTATGTCATGCACATTCAGAACATTTTGAAGTTAATCATTTTTTTTGTTGAATTAATAACCAGTTGTGCTAAACCTGTGTAAAGTATAACATGTTTGATGATAATATTGTTTACCTAAAAGGATTGCATAGTATACTATAGTACTGTATAGTATTGTTACATATATAATAGTGCACTTTCTAGATTGTCTTGATTGGCTCGTTGTTCTGAAAATTCACGTCTACTAGGCTGTTGTGTGGTCATTGCTAGGGCATTGCAATTTGGTTGTTAAGGTGTTTTGACTGGTTGCTGCTGTGTTCTGTAGTTGCTAGGGCAACTCTTATTTGGTTGCTAAGGTGCTTTGACTGATTGTTCGCATGTTCTGATGTTGCTAGGGCACTGCAGTTGCAGTGTAGTGGCTAAAATGTTCTGAGTGATTTTTTAAACATATCGCTATGTGGTTGTTAGTGTGTTCTCGGTAGGGCATTGTTAGGGCTTGCTAGGGCATTGCAATTTGGTTTTTAAGGTGTTTTGACTGGTTGTTGGCGTGTTCTATTGTTGCTAGGGCACAGCTATACAGTTGCTAGGGCATTGCAATTTTGTTGTTAAGGTGTTTTGACTGGTTGTTGGCGTGTTCTATGGTTGCTAGGGCACATCTATACAGTTGCTAGGGCATTGCAATTTGGTTGTTAAGGTGTTTTGACTTTGTTGGTGTGTTCTATGGTTGCTAGGGCACAGCTATACAGTTGTTTAGCTGTTTTGAGTGGATTTAATGCATTACTATGTGGTTGCTAGGGTGATCTGGGTGGTTGCTAGAGCGTTGGTAGGCGATTGCTTAGTGGCCCAAGTTAAAAGAGACACAAAAGCGTGTTTTTTCCAATGTTTTTGTTTGTTTTGTTTTAGAAACACGAATCCCAGCACACCAGTAATCAGTGTTGTTATTATTAACCAAAACTATTGATTTTTTTGAATGAATTTAAATAAAGCTTAAATAAAAATATAATGTAAATATTAAACAGAAAACTTAAACTTAAAAAAACATAAATAAAAATGAGAAATGTTGTCTTGGCGAGTTACTACCTAAAACTAAAACTTATAAAATGAATTAAAGCTATAAAAGAAACTAATAAAAATGAAAAAAGCACATACAATTATAAAAAACACAATGTAAATATGATTAAAATCTATAATAATATATAAATAATACTAAAATATCACCTTTGATAATATCGTGCACTCTTTTCTGTATATGTAGTTGTTGTTTTATTTCAAACGTTTGGTTTCGATAGTTTGAGTCTTTTCCTCTGAGTACAGTACCGTGTTACACGTCCTAACAGCGTGAGTTGTGTTTATTGTGTGTTGATGTGCGAGTGAAAGAGCGTTGTGTCTGGAAGAGGAGCTTGTGTTTCCTCCGAGGAATGCTTGTATAATTAGATCCCTGCTGTCATGACAACCAAACTTGATTTTTAAGGGGGCCGAGGCTAGTTCAGTTTTAGAAACCAGTGTCTGCGACTCACTCACACACACACACAGACACACACACACACACACACACACACATGTTGGTTTTTATGGTTTACGGGGACTTTCCATAGGCGTAATGGTTTTTATACTGTACAACCTGTATGTGCTATTGCCCTACACCTACCCTACACCTAAACTTAGCCCTCACAGGAGACAGTGCATTTCTACTTTCCCCCCCAAAAACGCACTGTATGATTTATAAGCATTTTCAATTATGGGGATACTGAAAATGTCCTCATAAATCACCTTCTCCTTGTAATACCTATGTCATACCCATGTCATTATACAAATTTGTATCCTCATAAACCACATAAACATGCACACACACACACAGACACACACACAGACAGACACACACACACACACACACACACACACACACACACACACACAGCAGTAAAGCCCTGTATGGATGCATTTGCTTTTTCATTCCAGCTAGTCATAAGGGTTTGTCCTCGATTTCTCAGTTTCTCTCTCACTCACTCCTTTTTTTTCTCTGGTATTTATGTGTTCACGGTTGCCACGGCAACATGAAACACAAACACTGTGGCGGCAGACAGGAAGTGCGTTTTGAACCACAATGGCGTCACTGTGGCTGCTGCTCTGTAGCACTCGGACTGCTCGTGTAGTCGTCGTGATATTATCCGTTACTGTTACACACCGCTCGCAGCCATTACTAGTATTGATTTTCCAGCTGTCTCGCTCACTTCTGTGCTGATTTCTCTTTATGTCTCTCATTATGTGTACTATCAGAGTGTGTCCTTGAGAGTAATTCACAGCAGATTTTCTCATGAGTTGCTATGTGTGTGTGTGTGTGTGTGTGGGCCTATTGCAGTACGTTACATCAGATTCGTACTACTGTTTATACATCACTCTTTTTTCCCTTCTGTTTTTTCACAGTCGTGTCTAAATATACCCCGCTGAAAGAACTCTTAATGGGACCTCCCTCTTCTCCGTTCAGACCACCTTTCTCTCGTTGACTGCCGTGTCTTCATTTCCGTGTTCAGTTGTGGTAATTCAGGTATTGTCATGTGCGATGATAAAGATCTTTCAGGTAGTTTGTTATTGCTAATGACTGTTTCTGCAATGCAGTTGCACAGGAACTGTCAAAAAAACATTTTGTTTTGTTTGAGCCGTGGCCCAGCAGCTAATGCACATACTTTTGACATACTGAGCCGTGCACATGCAAAGCGGACGCTTCATAAAGGGATTGTTCAACCAAAATAAAAAATCTGCCATTATTTACTCAGCTTTACCTCAGCTTTCCTCAACACGTTCTTCTGTGGAACACTAAAGAAGATATTTTGAAGAATGGTTATATATATATGTATTTTATATATAAAAACATCAAACCCTATTGACGCTTATTGTATGAATAGACTTATTTTTTATTTTTTGCACAGTAACTAAAATCAAAAGCTGTAGGTTAAAATGCTGCATGGGTTTAAAATGTTAGTGCTGGGAACTAAAGGTGGTACTTTGAAGGAATATTTCACCCAAAAATGACAATTTTATGAAATTGTACTCACTCATAGACCACCAAAGATGTAGATGAGTTTGTTTTCTCATCAGAACATATTTGGAGATATTTAGCATTAATTCACTTGCTCACCAGTGGATCCTTTGCAGTGAATGGGTGCCGTCAGATTGAGAGTCCAAACAGCTGATAAATACATCACGATAATCCACATGACTTCAGTCCATGAATTAACGTCTTGTGAAGCAAAAAGTTGTGTGTTTGCAAGAAAAAATCCATCATTAAGATGTTTCATCTTTAAACTGTTGCTTTTGGCCAAATATGAGTAAATAATCCGCAATAATGCTTCCTTATTAAAATAATCCATCCCTTGTTGTCCTCTCAGATCATAATCCACCAACACATTTGTTTAAAAATGTTTTGGTCTCTTTACTCTTGATCTATCCATATTTCTCTCCTAATTCAGAAAAAAATGAATAAAAAAAAAGGTTTCAATGACAGATTATGGATATTTACGACGGAAACTATATGGTTTGAAGTTAAAAGCACCTTAATAGTGGATTTTTTTTAATAGCTTTTTGCTTTACAAGACATTAGTTGATGGACTGGAGTGGTGTGGATTATTGTGATGTTTTTATCAGCTGTTTGTACTCTCATTCTGACGGCACCCATTCACTGCAGAGCATCCACTGATGAGCAAGTGATGTAATGCTACATTTCCCCAAATCTGTGCCCTTGAAGAAACATTGTGGATGGCCTGAGGGTTCGTAAATGTTCATTTTTAGGTGAACTATTCCTTTCGATTAGGACATTGCCGAGTTGCTTAGGAAAGCAATAATTAAATAAATGAATCAGCAATTGTATCTAGCCTCTGTAGATTAGCCTGCTAGGGGAATTTGATGTTAACTAACTGTCTGGCTGTTTCTAGTACACATTCTTTTCCTCATGCCTGAGGGCCAAATCTTGACCCCCACCCACACTTCATTCAGCTGACCAGCGTGCCGCCCATCAGCTCCCAGAATTCATCAGCATGTGACCCTCCAACGGTTTCATTCAAACAGCAAAGCTGGAACAACAGATGCTAAACAGTTTTCAACTCAAATCCAATCCTAAGCAAACAACAACCAAGCACTGCTCTAGCAACCGTCCACAACACCCAAGCATCTGCATTACGACATAAGGACACATTGCAACACCATGATTATGGTGAGTTCTGCACATGCATTCACATTTTATTCATGAAATATAAGCACAGTAGTTATAGTCACCATTGTCAAAACAATTACATCTGAATGAAAATGACTTTAGAATGAAATGAACTCCTTTTACAGTGTAAATGGGAAATGAGACAAAGTAATCTAAAAAAAAGGAAATGAAAGCAGCAAAGCAGCACTTCCTCTGCATGAGATCATTTTAATGAGATCATTCACTGTCACAATGACACATTGCCGTTCTCAAGCCTCCCTATAAATAAATGCACATCTCACATACTCCCTTCTTTAATATACCTCCTAAAATGCACCTTCTTTGTCTATTTCTAGCAGTGATGCCCTTCTAATGCCACTCTCTCATGGGAATGTCCTTATACCTCACCGGACACCACAGCCTGATAAATGTGAGCCCTTGAATCCATTACCGCACAAACAGTCAATATAATTACCATGCCACTACTGCAGGCCACTTATGCCACTTATGCATGCTTTAAAATCTGCTCAGCAACATTTAGACCTGCAGTAGAGGTCCCTAAAACAGGTCTGCATTACTGCAGTGATGTATGGCAGAAACATTAACCATTAGTACTCAGAATACATTTCCTAATACATGTACTCCAACAGATTATGTTACAAACTCTCATTTTGTCATGTCATTTGTTATCAGTACTGTACTAAGTAATTTACCCAGCACTGCCTACTATCACAAGTATCTAGAATGAACGTGGATTTAAGTATACCGATCAATCCAAGCCATTTTCACTGCAAGTTGACTGTTTACTGTGAAGGTGATTATTAGGGCCTTCGGACATCATCCAGTTGGCACTGGTTTTGCCAACACACAATGCTGGTTTTGGTTGAATAGTCAGTATTTTAGTCATTATGGCAGAACGTCTGCAATGAACAAATCCAGTGTATTCCCAAAACACACAGTGCTGAGGTTGACCACCATGGTGTAATGCTAGCGTCCTGGACTCTGGATCTCAAGCATGGTTACATGCACATGAAAAGTTTGATTTCAGTCAGACCACAACATTAGTTTGCCTTAAAAAGTCATGTTAACACTTTAGTCAGGTTAAGAGCGCTTAAAGAGATCTTGTTGATCAAAAATCTTGTTCCAAACCTGTATGACTTGCCTTTTTTCTTCTCCATACAATGAAAGTCAGACAATGTTGTCTGGTCTGAAATACCTTCTTTTGTGTTCAGAAAAAGAAAAAAGGTCATACAGGTTTGGAACGAAATGGGGGTGAGTAAATGCTGACAGAAATCTCGTTTTGGGTTGAACTGTCCCTTTAATTCACTCTGGCTAAGAGACTGTTAAATGTCTGCTTACTGAATGAAGATACTACACCGCTGTCATCGCTGCACAGCTGCAGAGTAAATACACAAGACTGCACTTTAAAGAAACAGCAGAGATTATGTTTCCAAACGGTGCCATGATATTCCGAAAGGCGTATGAAAGCATGTGAATACCATGCTTTGAAAGCTATAAAAGCTATTGTTTTTTTCATGGTTATTGTCCACGGAAAAAGAGCAAATGTTGATCTTTTGTGACAACATGCCCCAAAGGCAGGGAATATTGTCACACTTTGTGGTGTAACACTGGGAGCCTGATATTTAATAACCTGTTACAAACTTTTCAATTTAAGTCAAACATCTATGAAACAAAAAACATTATTGTTAAAGGGATAATTCACCCTTATTCTGTTAACCATGAAGAACTATAGAAACAGCCAATCTGAATCCTCTTTTTAACAAGCTCGAGCATTTAAAGTGGCTGACGACATAACTGCAGTTTGTGTTTATAATAAACAGAATTCTGTTTATTATCAACTATAAAGCTAAAAATATATACAAGCAAATACATAGTAATGTTCAGTTTATTGTAAGCACCAGCTGCAGTTTTGTCGGTTTAAACACTCCAGCTCTTTAAAGTCCAGCAGATATTGTTTTTATCCTTCAAAAACATTGCTGTAAAAGTGATTCCCATGAAATTGTTGCTTTGTGCCGCTACTGTTATGGTTGTGCCATGGACTTAACTATTTTCATAGAACTTGAACAATTATTAAGACTTTAGTTATTATTATAAGCGGTATTTAGAACTAATTTTTCCAGCAGATGAGCGATAAAAAGAGGCAGATGACAAAACTGCAGCACCCTTATAATAAACAGAACGTTTTTGACTATTGGTGTGAACGCGAATATAGTTATTATTGTTATAGTTATAAAGGCAGGCCTTTACTGAAATATGTGACCCTGGAGCACAAAACCAGTCATAAGTGGCACGGTATATTTGCAGCAATAGCCAAAAATACATTATATGTGTCAAAATTATA
The DNA here is from genome assembly GCA_003573665.1 of Oxygymnocypris stewartii. Taxonomy (NCBI): domain Eukaryota; kingdom Metazoa; phylum Chordata; class Actinopteri; order Cypriniformes; family Cyprinidae; genus Oxygymnocypris; species Oxygymnocypris stewartii. Next base: position 74,439 of record QVTF01013358.1, read on the forward strand.
GATTTTCCTTTTATGCCAAAAATCATTAGGATATTATGTAAAGATCATGTTCCATGAAGATATTTTGCAAATGTCCTACCTTAAATACATCAAAACTTATCTGCATAAATCGCTTAATTGCAATTTTTTTAATACAAAATTGACCCTTATGACTGGCTTTGTGGTCCAGGGTCACATAAAGCGCCGGTGAAAACTTCCTATATTATGAAGGCTAGAAATTTGAACTTAATCTTTGTAAAAATAAAAGTTGATGAACATGCCACTATCCAAACATGCGAATCATATACAGTGCCAGGGTATATTAGCACATGATAACATCACTGCACACTGTACAGTGGTTCATTCATAACCTAAAAACCAACAAAAAGGGCTGAGGTTGCACTACAAAAGCCGAAGGCCACTTTATCATCGCGAAATTGCTAAACCGTTTGCGAAGTGACTCATCGAGTGAAATATTATCGAGCTGTTTGGCTAGTAAACTGAGGTGTGAAGTCGCTGGGTGTGACCCTTCCCCTCCCCTCACTCACAAACTCGCAGCCGGCCACTGACAGGACAGATTTCCCGTCTCTCTCGCCGAGCTGTTGTCCTTATTTGGCTTCGGCGAGAGTGTGTGGTTGTGTGTGAATCAAGAACAGAGAGAATGTCCTCCTGACTGTGACTCACCGCTGCTCTGACTCACGCGCGTGTTAACAACAACACCGAGTCGTCATGGAGACGCAGACTTCCGCACTCTCGCTCCGGTTTTAGCGGCGGCAGCCAGTGTTGCCAAGTCCGTGGTTTCCCCCCCTTCTTTGCGAAATTAGGTTGGGCTAGTTTTGAGTAGCAATTGTGCGGGATTTGTAGTAAAAACCTGGCAATCCTGGCAGCAGCCGCGGTTCACTGACGAAACGCGCTGGCATCGGATAGTGCTTCAAAGAATACTGTGTGGGAACACTATTATTACTATAAACTAGTTTGAACGCTACATTTAAGATTACAACCGTACAAATATATGAACACTACTAATAACTCTTATCATGTATTCTGCCAATCGTGTAGGCAAACCCGTTTAATTACGCTGCATTAACAACCAGTGGTCATCATTCGTTTATTTATGGCTAGATTTCTGTTCATTTATTTAAGGATCATGCTCAGCTTTCAACTTTTTTTTCAAATGTTTTATTCGGTTTCTTCACTTGTGTCTGTTCAAAATGAATATTAGCCTATTAAATTAACCCGCTACTTCTGATAGTTAGTAAATTCAGTGTCATGTAACTTCTCAGGGAAATGAGACTTTATTAAAACATCTTTAAACTCAGAAGTTCAAAAATATCTAAAAAAAGTAAAAAATAAATAAATAAGAAAGCTGCAAAATGTTATATTTATATTATATATTCATTATATATAATATGTGCGACACTGGACAACTAAACCAAGTCAGTAGCACAGGTATATTTGTAGCAATAGCCACAAATATACTGTTTGGGTCAAAATTATTGATTTTTCTTTTGTGCCAAAAATCATTAGGATCATGATCAGTAAAGATCATGTTCAGATTTTCTCAATATTTAGATTTTTTTTGCACCCTCAGATTCCAGATTTTCAAATATCTCAGTCAAATATAGTCCTATCATAACAAACCATACATCAGTGGAAAGCTTTAAGATGATGTATAAATATCAATAATAATGAAAAAATGACAGGGTCCAGGGTCACATTTAATAATAATATTTAATTATATTTGTTGGTATTACTATTTCTTTGTTTAATCTTAATGTACTCCCTGGTGTATTTGTAAACCTTCAAAACGAATTGTATGGATTAGTATATAGCAACAATTATATAGCAAAAATGCACAGTCAAGAACCTCACCAACTCGAAGCGATGTTTGCAGCATTTTGTTGAATCCATGCCTCTAACATTTTTAGCTATTGTTGTGTCAAAAGAGGATCTGATTTGAGAAAGTGTGTAATTAAGGTTGCAGTGGCTCCAGAAAACATAAACACTTAATTATTATTGCATTCATTTATAAAATAATATTAATATATTTTTATTAAAAACATGCTAATTTTAAAAAGCAAAATAAATTATTTTTAATTGTTCCATTCAAATATTTATTATATTTTAATTATAATTACAAATTATATTTGAAATGTATATTTTAGATAATTATAATGATATTCAATTAAGATAAATTATATTATTTACATTTATTTAAATAAAAATAAACAAGCAAAACAAAGTTCTAAAATAATAGGTAAAAAATTTGTATAATAATAATGAAATTATGTGAATAATACATTTAAATGGACTGCATGTTAATTGTGTATACACAAGTATTATGGGCATTTTGTGATTGTAAAGTGGATTATGTCCGTAGGTAACATGATGATGATGATGAACTACACCTGTGGTTACGCATGTAAACCCGAGGTCTTCATAACAAACCACCAACAATGACGACGAAATGTGAAGTTAGTAAAGAGAGAGCTTTAGAGCACAGATACAGACTCTTCATCTAATGCAAAATCAGGCATTTTTGTAGTGTAGTGCATGCGTCCAAACACATCTCGAAGGTTTCTTATACAGATGTATGCTGTTCTAGCAGAGAGTTAAACATGTGATGCATTACACTGCTAGACAAGCATGACAGTAAACTGCACTTTTACCGTTCTCGCCGCAGGTCCCCATGTGCTTTCAGAGATGATGAGCTATTTATTTACTTCGTTCAGCAAAAGACACAAATCCTGCCAGGAACATGCACTGATCGTCTTTTCATTGCATGTTCATTCAAAAAGAGCAACAGTAGGATTATTGTTACAAAAACTCCCTTTCTAAATGGGTCATTCCAGTGGTCTAGTTTGTTATCAGATCGTCTGCGCAGTCCACTATGTATGAGATCATCTATTTTTATTTGCATTGCAGCATGTCTTATATGAGTATATTGCTCAGGTTTCCTCCGTGCAAACAGGCACTCCTGTCTCTAATCTAAAGACTGAAAGATCCGCTCAAATATCATTTATTGCTTATCGGGTCGTGATCGGACACGTTTGCTTACGTCTAGTGTCTCACAATGAGTGAACGTCTAGAAGCTGCGTGAAAAGTGTTAATGATTACGAGAATGAGAACAGAAATGACTGTAATCTAATCAACAAAGTGCAAGATTTGAGTGACTCATTATGGATTATGTTATTAGTGGTGTTATACAAGCATCGCTCATACTTGTGTTTAGGAAATTAAACTGAGTATTTGTGCTACATGAATGATTGCTCAAATCATGTGTCTTGTTGAGATGAGGTGGTCTGACTTACATTTTCCACCTGGCCGATGATAAATCTCATAGCACTGATGGACATACGTAAGGAGCAGAATATTCTGGAGAATTAGAGGTGGGCGCATTTTAATTTAGGCCAGTAAGGAACCACCTAGCAACCCAACTCAAAACCCTAGCAACCGTGATGCAACACAACAAAAAGTCAGACCACCTTAGCAACAGAAAAGCATCATGGACAAGCAGCACCCAATCCAGAATCCAGTTCAATCAGCTCTCGCAAACATAAAACAAAAAAAAAGTGGAATAAGCGGATTGGACGGAGGAAAATATACCGTACATTTCTGACATATCTTTTCTTTCCTCGTATTGTAAGAGATCCAAGTATAGATCATTATATAGGTAAGGAATATATATATTTTGAATACACTGTATATCAATAGATACAACTACAATACTTTACTTCACATAAAAAATGTATATAATAAATGCATAATAAAATATTTAATATAAAAAATTATATACAATTAATTTAATGAAAACTTTCTAACTGCACATTAGAATTACTGTTTAATTTAGTGACATTACCACGGTTGCGTTTATAATAAGCTTGACCAAGTTTTGGGACTAAATGTATTGTCCAGAGCACATTTGTGTTGGGAAGAAGACGGTATATTCTGAAAAATGAGTGATAAAATGATAGATGTGTGCTGATATCTGACCATTTTGTGATTATAGGCACATCTGCTTTGCCAATTAACAGATGCATCATTTACAAAATCCACCAAATTATAAAAATATATTTTTATCAGCGATATTTAAATATAAATTAATACAAATATTGTTAGTAAATATTTGCACATATTTAATACATGATTTAATTGATAAAATATGACTAAATATTGTTATTATATAATGACAGAAAATGTGATGTTCAAAATAAAATACAAATATTATATTGAATATTTAATAACTTCTATTAGTTTTATATATTTAATAATGTATTAGCACATTTATAGTGACAAGCCTAAAATATATTTCATATTTGATGTATTTGTTGTTTATTAAATTTAATAAAACAGTTGCGTAGCTTTTCAACAATTGTATATATATGAATAAAACACAACCTACTTAAAAATAATAAGAGAGCTCCGTGGAACTTTCTCTCATTCAGAATGTGATTGTCACACTTTATTAAAAAAAATAATACTAATACGCATATTTCTGACAGGAAGTGACTTCCCATTACTGCTCAATGTCGGCGTAGGGGAGGCACAGGAAAGAAAAAACAGAAACTACTCGACTACATTAATACTATTGCAAACATGGAATGTATCATGAATCATTAAGATGCATAATAGTAATGCTGATGTTATATATCACAATATGTGTGCTGTAAATGCATATAGCAGTCTCTAAAAAGCTTTCATGACTGTCTGCGTTATGAAGAAAGGTGGGATTCTTGTATCCTGAATCAGTCCCTCTTCAGAGATGAGTCTGAGGTCAAAGTTCAGTGACCCTCCCAGCATCAATACTGTCTGTTCCTCTATAGATAAGGCATGCGTTGCACTTTATCGTTTTTTACGAGGTTTATTACATTAGATTCCTTTTGCTTCCTGAACCGATTCGGTTTTGCATGATTGTGACTTCTTGCATGCCACCTGTCTGTCGGTATCCACATCCCAGAATGCACCTGTAGACACTATACTGTAAATACAGCAATGACTCTTTGTGGCATGTCTTACAACTTTGCCCTTGTTCGATGCAGAAGTGTCGCTTCTCTTGCAGTCAGCTGAGCTGTAAGAAAGCAGCATGTGTTGCGATGCTCCCTCTGGTGGTTCAACATCTTCTGCTTTATTCATAACGAAGCCCACGAGTGGATAAACAGCATCCTCTAGTGTTGAAGACGAGCAGATTCTCAATTCTGGGTCACTCCAGTTTTTCTTCCTTTTTTGTTATCTCAGTCATTCTTAGAAACTTGATGTCCAACAGTGGTGCGTCCCTTCAAAACAATTGAAAGACATCAGTGGATCTGGTTGATTATAGGTTGTGTCTTTGGCAAAAGAACAATTTGAATTCTTCCGATGATTCACATATAACATGTACGACACACAAGGAGCTTCATTAATTTGGTCCTGAATCGAATAACTTGATTTTGTTCAGTCGAGTTCTGCAAAAGCACAGTCTGTACGCTGTTCTGTATAATAGTCTCATTTGGCTTTTGTATTCCATCTTGTGTTATTGTCAGCGTTCTATATTGAAGGAACAGCATGAACACGAAATGAATAGAAATCCCTCTATACAAGCAGCAAGACCATCGATTTGTGACTTTCTTAGACATTCATAAGACAGAAATCCTATTGCGTTAGTCACATCATCCCCTCCGGGTGTGTTTTTCAACTTTTTATGCTTCAAGTTTTCATTTTCTACAAAAATAGGTGCCTCTTTTTCATCAAAAGCAGTCACGTGTCCGGGGCTCTGAATGCAACACACGTAGGGGAAGAAGATTCTTCTCAGAAATTGCTAAAAATCTCATGCTTCTTGTTCCAGTCCATCTGGGGCGCTCTCTTTCTGGTGCGCTTGGCATGGGCTTTCTCTTTAGCCTCTGCTGCCGTGGGGCTCAGACACAGACCTATTTCTTCAAACGGGTCGAGAAGATGGCTGCTGCTCTCCCTCGAGAGCTGCAAAATATAAATACACATATAACACTGTTTCAAACAGCCATATTACAGTATGCATACAATATTGAGTATTTGAAATTAAATGCATTTTGTGCTCTCTCTCTCTCTCTATATATATATTAGTGGTGGGCCGTTATCGGCGTTAACGTGCTGCGTTAACGCGAGACTCTTATCGGGCGATAAAAAAAATATCGCCGTTAATCTATTCTCAAAGTTGGGTTGGGAGCTGGGTCTATACTACGCAAGCTATGATGACTTTCACCCTGATATTTTAGCGCGGATGTATACCTAGCCGAATTGCACTGTAGGGGGCGAGAACGAGTCTTCGAACTAGAGGCTCGCAGTCCGTGATGGACAGATTGTTAACGGCTGGTCTATGTGGTAATACAATCGGGCAGGACATCCAAACGCTCACCTATCATTCATCAACCTCAAATATGGCTTTTCATCTGAAAGATGTATGTAGTAGCAACTTTACATGGCCGCTCAATATGATGTTAACCTAGAGAAACGTGCGCTATTGAAGTGTTTGTGTGGAAGCGCGTTTGCTGCAGGACAGGCTCCGGTGCGTTCACTTGCTCTTAAAATCTCCGTCATTCTTGGTCATACAGATAAAAGTAGCCTAATACATCTTTCGAATCTGTAAAGACTCGTTTATTTGTGTGCACTCAGAATAACAACGAAACGTTGCGCTTTTAAGCAAATAGGATGCGCTTTAGGTCTCATGTGAACTTGAGCGAGAAACTCCGTCTTTGAAAAATATATCTATAGAGAGTGAAATGTCTAAAAAATAAAAATAGAAGACGTGTGTGTTAGCATGGATGATTTACATGAAATTTAATCTGTGCAACACTGTGCATAAGATGGCTTTCAGTTCAATATAATAACAAAAAACGACATTTTGGGTTTTTATTCAACTAATAAGGTGGGCACGCTGTGATCTGTACTATATTTTTACTGTAATTGACAGTTATCGGCAAAAAAAACAAAAAAACAACAACACGGGAGTGGGAGGGAATGGGAGTCATTCTTCCGGGAGTGGAACGGGATTTTCCTCCAGTTTTTTTGTGGGATTGGGACGGGAAGAGATTAAAGTCTGTGATGCATTTTGGAAACAGGAGATGAGCCCCTGGTCTAATGCGCCACCTGGCTTGAGAAACCCGTTCTCAAAGACTTACTTTTAGTCATTATTTGGGTAGCACACATATTCTGAATGCCTTCGGCAGAATTCAAATGAGCCATTTTAATCTAGATTAATCTAGATTAAAAAAATTAATCTATGCCCACCACTAATATATATATATATATATATATATATGTATGTGTGTGAGTGTGTGTGTGTGAGTGAGTTTGGAATAAAAATAGAAAATATTATGAAATATTAAACACCTGGTTTCTTTTAAAATATATTTTCTAATGTAATTTGTTTCTGTGATCAAAGCTGTATTTTCAGCATAATTACTCCAGTCTTCAGTGTCACATGATCTTCAGAAATCATAACAATATGCTGATAATTAAACTTAATTATTCCAAACTTTGGAGCAGCACACACACACACACATACACACACACACACACACACACACACACACACACACACACACACACACACACACACACACACACACAGACAACACAACACAGACAGACACACACACACACACACACAGAGAGAGATACTGTAAGTGAAAAAGTTATTGTTAAGGAGCTTTTTTCTTATCTGACCCTTGAAATGTGTTTTGTCACCTTAACATGTTGATTTCAATTTAAACTGATTAATTGAAAAATTAATTGAAATAATTGTATAATAAAATAATAATGAAATACATTTAAAATAGAAATACAAATTACATTTATAAAATTACTAAATACATTTTGACTTGAATAATATGTATTTGTATACATTATATACAGTATATATATATATAATTAAATTAATCACATTCTAACTTAACTTAAGTGCCCTTCTAACTGTTTTTATCATAACATGCATAAGACTTATGTCTTTTAATTTCTAGAATAAATTAATATCTATAGTTGTTTTAAAGCAGTTAAATGAATGCCTTCAAAAATAATAAATCTAGCTGTTCATTGTGTAGTTATTATCTTTTATATAATAAAGCTTTTTTTTATTACCTGACCCTTAAATGACTTAATGCATGAATCTGCCATAAGTATAAAATAGAAATATATTAATTGCAGATGCACTTGTGTTATTTTGTTCACCTGTGTGTTGGTGTCCTGACTGCTGCCGTCTGAGTATGTGGATCGGGAGGACGTCCCGTTCACATTTGGGCTGTTGGAGCCATTAGTTATGGACTCGTCAAAATCTGTTTTAATAAGAAGAACAAATGCTCAGATCGCTCTTGGCTGATGTTGAATGGAAAAACAGCCATAATCCATTGTAGGTTTATCAATATAATGTACATGATGATGATAATGAGAAGACCATTGCTACAGCTGGAAACCTTGAGTGGGCTCTTGAGAAAGAAATCTGAGCTGTGGGATAAAAGCAGCACGCATCTGTGGTCTAATCAACCTAAACTGGGTCATCTGATGTTCACAGACCTGACGTAGAAGATTTACTCATCCAGAATGAAATGCAAGAAAACGAATAGAAAGCAAGTGGACTGGGCTGGAATGACCTCCCAGCGGGCCAAATCAGGATTCTGCCAAGTAGCAATTATCTAAGAGATGTCAATAGCCTTGTTTAAGGTGTTTACCTCAATTTAACTCTAATCTGAGCCACATGTCAGGAGCTCATGGACTGCTGGAAACAGACGTGGACGAGGCTCAGAGAACATGGATTTACTGTACCAGCATAGCCTACAGTCCAGGGTCTGGAGGCTTTGTTCAGAGTTTCACACCTCTATATAGAGCCTTGGGAGGAAACCGAACATCTGTCTGTCTCCAAACCTCAAAAGCACCATTAGCACGGACAAATGTCAAACTCCCCCTCAAATCCCAGGAAGAGGAAACCAAGGCTGCACAAACAAGCTGATTGTGCAATATAGCAAAATTAACCCATCTGGACTCAAAAAACATCTTTCTTTATTGATGATAATTCAAAAATAGATTTGTTTTGACTAAATAAAATGTTAATCAAAATTGGATATCGTATATGTCCGACTTTATCCGCATTCATACGGTATACTCATTATATTCTATAAAGCAAATCTCAACTACTTGTTGCTTGATTTTGAGATTTTTGGGTGAACTCTTCTCATTAAAGTCTTTAACTCTACCTTTGACATGGATGCTGGTGGGAGTGATGCCCATCTTTTTGAAATGCTCATCTGTATCCGGATCCACCACTAGTAAATGCGTCTCATTCCCGCCGTTCTTGATGAAGGCCACAACTTCAGCGTGTCTCATGCTTTCAATGTTCACGCCATTCACCTGTGCAGAGATTTAATACAGCAAAGGTTATGCTTTTAAAATAAGCGACTATTAAAGTATAAACTACTGGATATACTAGACACGTTACAATAGTAATACCATGTTTTTCGGAAACTACAATGAAACTAATACCATGGTTATACTCCAATGTACTTCAGACAATACCATGATATTAGTTTAATTGCAGTCAAAAACATTGTATTACGATGGTAATGGCAACAAATTTGAAAAGGTCTGTAACATGTTTAGCTATAAAAAGGATGTCTTGGAGAGGCAGAGTCTCTCAGAAGTAAAGATGGGCAGAGGCTCTCCAATCTGTGAAAGAGTGCGTAAAAAGATTGTGGAATACTTTAAAAACAACGTTCCTCAACATCAAATTGCAAAGGATTTGCAAATCTTATCATCTACAGTGCATAACATAAAAAAGAAAAAAAAAAAACTTCCTACGTGCACTGCGTTAGGTTAAACAGGACTTGTAATAGCACTTGCATGTTGTTACTCTTGTGTTGTATTTGATTGCTTCTATTGTCCTCATTTGTAAGTCACTTTGGATAAAAGCATCTGCTAAATGACTAAATAAATAAATAACATCATCAAAAGATTCAGAGAAACTGGAGAAATCTCTGTGCATAAGGGACAAAGACCTTTGTTGAATGCCTGTGGTCTTTGGGCCCTCAGACGACACTGCTTCACTCATCGGCATGATTCTGTCATTGACATTACTAAATGGGCCCAGGAATACTTCCAGAAACTACTGTCGGTAAACACAATCCGCCGTGCCATCTGCAGATGCCAACTAAAGCTCTATCATGCAAAAAGGAAGCCATATGTGAACATGGTCCAGATGCGCCATCGTGTCCTGTGGGTCAAGGCTCATTTAAAATGGACCGTTTCAAAGTTGAAAAGTGTTTTATGGTCAGACGAGTCCAAATTTGACATTCGTGTTGGAAATCACGGACGCCTTGTAATCAGCGTTCAGTTCAAAAGCCAAAGCTTTGAAAATGTAATTTTATTCAAATTTTAAAAAAATCACAACATTTCCGGAATTCGGGTTTTATATTGTAGCTTTTGATAAGAAACTAATTCTAATCTTTAAAATGTTTCCTTTTTTCAGGAAATTCAAACAATAAATGCCGCTTTGACGCTCTTTGATTGCTGTGTAGAAGACTCAGTTCAAAAGGCAGCGCTGAGCATGATCATTCCTCTTTACTACTAGTTTTAATGTGAAATAAACAGGAATGAGCATCTCATGCATCATGTAATTGCTCAATCAGTGTTTCAACTGTGGAAAGACTAGAGGTCTGCACGGGCTCAAAACTGAAGCCCGAATCCGGCCCGTACCCGAGATCGTCTGACCCAACCCGACCCGACCCGAGCGGCACAGTTAAATTTAGAGCCCGAACCCGACCCGAAATCCCCCCCCCCCCCCAACGAATAGCCCACTAAAAAATAAAGGAAGAAGGCTGCATTTCACGATTGCATGCAAAGAAACAGATTAATCAAGGCTCTGCCATTTCACAAACATTTACCAGTTATGAAAGTTTGTGAACATCAGGTGCAGCGGTCGCATACATTCTGCCGAGTTTATGAATTTTGTATGGACAAGAAGATAATTCTTCCACCGTGCAAAAATTATGGTAATTTTTTGTCAGTTAAGGCTCGTTAGCATTCTGTCTACTTTAAATCAGACATAAGATCTTAAATAAGATTGTATTTATTTGAATGAATTAATCATTTATTTGAATTAGCGCGAGAGAGAGAGAGAGAGGGATGAATGTTGCGCGTGCATGTGAACCTGCGTCTGCACGTCTCTCTACAAGCAATGAGGCTTAGTTACTTTAAAAACAGTGATTTTGCCGCCTCAATGCAGATAAATATAATGTTGTGACTTGCGAGTCAGTAGCCTGTCGAAGCTATTTTACTAATAAAAGTTTCTGTGCTGTTTGTGCGCGATCTCTGATATCTGTGTGCAATGTGTGTGTGCGTGCGTCTATGAAAGCAGCGAAGCCTCTGCATATAGTTTTGGTTTAGCTACAAACCCGACCCGAGCCCGAAGCTATCCATTAAACATTAACCCGAAACCCGACCCGAACCCGCGGGTCCCGAAATACTTTCAGATACTCCAGAAACTCATAACCTCGATGCCCAGACATCTTCAAACTGTTTGAAAAGAAGAGGAGATGCTACACCATGGTAAACATGCCCCTGTCCCAACTATTTTGAGACCTGTAGCAGGCATCAAATTTAAAATGAGCTCATTTAGTGGATAAATGTGTAAAATTTCTCAATTTAAACATTTGTTATGTTCTGTAAGTTCTATTCTGAATAAAATATTGGCTCATGTGATTTTAAATTATTTTATTTTTTATTTTATTCAAATGTAAACAAAGTCCCTACATTTCCGGAATTCGGGTTTTATATTGTAACTTTTGATAAGAAACAAAGTCTAATCTTTACATTTTTTCCTTTTTCAGGAAATTCAAACAATAAATGCCGCTTTTATGCTCTTTGATTGCTGTGTAGAAGACTCAGTTCAAAAGGCAGCGCTGAGCATGATCATTCCTCTTTACTACTAGTATTAATGTGAAATAAACAGGGACGAGCATCTCATGCATCATGTAATTGCTCAATCAGTGTTTCAACTGTGGAAAGACGTCAATAAAACAGCGTGTAAACAAAATGTCATGCAGCATTTCATTTACCTCAGGCAAGTCATCAGTGTCTAAAGCTCATTATTTGCTAGAGAAATGTTTGTTTAAATAAATCTGTTATGAAACAAGTTATGTCAGCCACTGTAAATGAATATATTTCAACAAATGTTACAACAAATCAAAATGTTATAATTTAGAAGGTATTTTAAAAAATAGCATTATGTGCAATGCTTGAATTTGCTACAATGCAGTTTGCTGCAGTTTGTTAAGTAAACCACTGTTTAATCTTTTTATATATATATATATATATATATATATGTGTGTGTGTATGTACTGTATATATATTTAGGTTCTTTAGTTTGTTTCTGTTGCTGTACTTCATACAGAACCGTGATGTAAAAAGCTTTGTTAAATATTTTTTAATAATTTGTATAATATAAAACAAAATATTTTCTATAAATAAAAATGCACTGTACAACTATTTTTATAACTGATTTCACAAAGTACTACTGTAAAGTACTGCATCCTGGTAGAAAAAAAGGTTAGTATTTCCATTTGCCATGGTTTATTTAGTTTTTTCATAAACATTAAAAGAGAGTAGAGTTACAGTGATGATCTACAGTATAAAAACATTTAATCAGTAGATTATTCTGGGGTGAATCCACACTTCTGCTTCAGTGACTTTAATAATGTGTAAAAGCTTTATTTATCCCTGATAAACCTGTTCATTCAGTTTTGCCTTAGTGCCCTGCTATTGGTTGCTTAGCAACATGTTTTGTGATAGAATTAGGTTCCCAACAAGCCAAACAGAGGAGAGACGGTGAGGAAGACTTTTTACCGAAATTACAACCAAATCAATCAAAACAAAAACAAGGGCACAAGAGCCACCCGCGCTCCCCTTCTGCTGAAGGTGATTTAATCTGAGTGTTTGTCCCGAGGACAGATGGAGCGTGAGCTGAACAGCATCAAATATTAACAGCAGTCAGGTGGGTTTCAGGTATCAGTGTCCTGAGGTGCGTCTCTGAAAACTCAAGGGGGCAGGACTCTCACTCTTCTACTGACGCTGGACAACAACTGAGAGATGGAGAGCAATGGGGGAGAAAGTTTCTCTCACAAAACGTCAAGATCATGCTGTCAGGGCCATATTTCACATCAAAATCAAATGAAAGAAATCAGAAATAATATTTTGCTTATATATTTTAAATGATAGAAAATTAAGTCTTTTTTTTAAGGACCATTAAGTTTTTTTGCATTGCGATAATGTTTGCATGAAAATAAAGCTTGCTTTACTTTTTCATAATTCATAATTCCAATTATTCTTGATGATGATTAAGTATTTAAATCAAAAGTTTAAACAATAATTAATATAAAAAATTTTTTTTTAATACTTAAAATAAATACATCTTAAATCACAAAAAAACTAAGCTTTCATTGGAAAATAAGAATATAAAATTGGGGGAAATATCATTATGAAATAAATGTTGTTTTTTTTCTAAAATACATGTTGGACAATTATTGGCACCCCTAGAAATTGTTATGAGTAAAATATCTCTGAAGTATATTTCCAGTTTCATAGACATATAAATAGGAGGGAAAACAAAGCCCAAATTCCCTTAATCATTCATCACAATGAGAAAACCCAAAGAACATATTTCTGATGTGCAGCAAAAGATAATTGAGCTTCACAAATTAGTGAAGTGGCTTTAAGAAAAGAGCTAGAGCAGTGAAAATTCCCATTTCCACAATCAGGGCAATAATTAAGAATTTCCAATCAATATAAAAGGTTACGAATCTGCCTGGAAGAGGATGTGTGTCTGTATCGTCCTAATGCTTGGTGAGAAGGCCAAAGACTCTTCAAGGACCACAGCTGGAGAATTGCAGAAAATAGTTTAGTCTCAGGGTCAGAAAACCTTGTAAAATGGTCAAACAGCCCCTACATCACCACGTGTTGTTCGGGAGGGTTTCAAGAAAAACTATCCTCACTCATCTAAAAACAATCTCCAGCATATTCAGTTATCAGACACGACTGGAGCTTAAAATGGGACTGGCTTCTATCATCAGATGAAACTAAAAAAATGTGCTTTTTAGCAGCAAACACTCAAGGTGCATTTGGTGAACACAGGGATAACAAGTACCCCATGTGTACAATGAAATATACTGCTGTATTTTTGATGTTGTTGGCCTATATTTCTGCTGGAGGTCAGAAAATGTCCTGGACATATTTTTTAGACACATGGCATCACTGATTCGATCAACTATCAACAGATAAAAAATCAATAAGTGACTGACTCTGTTAGAAATAATGGGGCATGTTTGGATCTTCCAATTATACAATAATCCAAAAACAAACCTAAAAAACTACACAAAACCAAGCTTCTGGGATGGCCGTTCCAGTCCTCTGACCGGAACCCTGTAGAAAATGAGTGAACTGAAGAGAAGAAGCACCGTCAAGGATCTGGGAATCTAAAGGATCTGGAGTGATTCTTGAAAGGGTGAGGAGTACACCCCTCACATTTTTGTAAATATTTTATTATACCTTTCATGTGACAACACTGAAGAAATGACACTTTGCTACAATGTAAAGTAGTGAGTGTACAGTTTGTATAACAGTGTAAATTTGCTGTCCCCTCAAAATACCTCAACACACAGCCATTAATGTCTAAACCACTGGCCACAAAAGTGAGTACACCCCTAAGTGAAAATGTCCAAATTGGGCCCAATTAGCTATTTTCTCTCCCCGGTGTCATGTGACTTGTTAGTGTTACAAGGTCTTAGGTGTGAATGAGGAGCAAGTGTGTTAAATTTGGTGTTATCGCTCTCACTCTCTCATACTGGTCACTGGAAGTTCAACATGGCACCTCATGGCAAAGAAGTCTCTGAGGATCTGAAAATAATTATTGTTGCTCTACATAAAGATGGCGTATGCTACAAGAAGTTTGCTAAAACCCTGAAACTGAGCTGCAGCACAGTGGTCAAGACCATACAGTGGTTTAACAGGACAGGTTCGGTGATGTCTTCATGGAGGCGTGAAAGAGGACTCAAGTGGCAACCTGTGAAACTCTGGTGAACTCCATGCCCAAGAGCATTAAGGCAGTGCTGTAAAATAATGGTGGCCACCCAAAATATTGACACTTTGGGCCCAAAATAGGACATTTTCACAGCAAAGTGTCATTTCTTCAGTGTTGTCACATGAAAAGATATAATAAAATATTTACAAAAATGTGAAGGATGTACTCACTTCTGTAAGATATATATATATATATATATATATATATATATATATATATATACATATACACACACACACACACACACACACACACATATATATATATATATATATATATATAAAACGTAACAAATATTAAATTAATAATTTATACATTTTGCAGATTTTAATAAAAAATATTTTTTGTTTTCTAGATTTTTCACATTAATGTGCTCAAATGTCATGTAAATACTGTCATAATATATAATATAAAAAAATATATAGGCTGCATTATCTTCTACATTTTTCCCTTTCTTGTGATATTACTGAAACTCATATTATGTCAGGGTTTTATAAGATTGTCCTATTTATTATTGCAGTTTACTAAAATGTCTGTAAAACAGTGTTGAGCATAGTTTTTCTTCTTTTCATAAGCATATCAGATTTACCTGAAACACAGCTTTGCACTTTTGCATTGTTATACTAATGTGTTAAATCCACACTCAATCCAACTACACCACACAACAAGTTCATGAGTTACCAGAGGTTGTGAGAACATGTTATTTATTTTTGTGATAATGCAGAATGTGCTCGACTCTGTCGATGTAAGATTCAACACTATGTTATTTTGCTTGACTCATTCTCTCAAGCACAGAAATATTTTGTGCGAGTCATCATATCACCAGCCACCCACATGCATCTGAATGTGCTGGATGGGCTGTGTGTGAGTGTGAATGCACAAGTGAATTTAGAAAGCGTGGGTGTATATCTGGCATCATCACAGTATATACTGATGCACATGTGTGTGGTTTCCCTCATGGGAAATTATAGAAATATGATAGAGATAGAGCTGAACAATGGTTTCAGTGTAACAATGTTACTTGCTTTAATGGCAGATTTGTGTCTACCTTTGAGTGCAGGTGAGGACACGTCGAGCTACATTCGGTGCAGCTAGAGCTGGAGACTGTGGAGAAGCAGAACGGCGAGCTGCTGGGGAAGAGCGGAGAGCAACGCTGGAAACATCCCGGGCTGACGCTCACAAGCCCGGGGTAAGTATGCAGTGCGCTGCTAATACTCCCACCACCTCTACTCCGTGTGTTTCTCTGCACAGGCCCCGTGCGCAATCTTCCCAGATGTCCTTCACTCCAGCGCCGGGAAACCACGGACCCTGGGTGCAGCAGCAGCTGAATACACGAGCCAGGCCCAGTGCAATGACCTCTCCCCCTCCGCCACCTCCTTTCTTCGAGATCTCCACCCGAAACCCCTTCGCTCCTCTCCATGAGACGGAACATGACGCTGTGATCGTCGGAGACTCCATCGTCCGGCACGTCCGGGCTACGTTAGCTAAAGGTAAAGTGCACTGTTTCCCTGATGCTCGTGTTCTCAATGCTTCTGCGCAGATACCCGTGTTACTGAAAGGCGACGAGAGCGTCGGATCAGTTCTGCTGCACGCGGGGGTTAATGACACCAAGCTGCGGCAGACGGAGACACTGAAGAGGGACTTCAGAAGCCTGATCAAGACAGTACGCAGCACATCGCCCGCTACGATGATCATCGTGTCAGGACCGCTTCCCACATATCGACGAGGACACGAAAGGTTCAGTAGACAGTTTGCTTTAAACGAATGGTTGTTGTCATGGTGTAAAGACCAGAAACTGCTTTTTGTTAATATTTGGAATCTTTTCTGGGAGCATCGTAGGCTATTTCGTGCTGATGGCCTGCACCCCAGCAGAGTCGGAGCGGAACTCCTGTCGGACAACATCTCCAGGACGCTACGCTCCATCTGACTAGTAATCCGATTTTTAAATAACAACTATGACTTTTGTTCTACCCACTTAAATGATAGAGGTACGTGCAGTGTCCAATCTATACAGACGGTGTCTGTTCCCCGAATAGTGAGTTCAAAATATAAATTTAATGCAGGATCAAGAAAAAATCTGATCGTGATTAAACCAGAAAAATGCAAAAATAAATGAACAAAACTATGTTTAAAGCTTGGGCTCCTAAACATCCGGTCACTCACACCCAAAGCAGTTGTTGTAAATTAAATTATCACAGATAATAGTTTTGATGTACTCTGTCTGACTGAAACCTGGCTTAAAACAAACTAGTCTTCTATCACGCTACAATCCTACCCGCTCCCTAAAGTCGCAAAACTCTGGACTCTTGGTAGTACCTCGGATAGCAAAGTCCACTAAAGGAGGTAGAACTTTTTTATATTTGGTTCCCAAACTCTGGAATAGCCTTCCTGATAACGTTCCAGGTTCAGACACACTCTCTCTGTTTAAATCTAGAATAAAAACATATCTCTTTAGCCATGCATTCATATAATGCTCTCACAATCTTGTACTGCAGTTATATCTGATCAAATGCACATTATTATTTTTATCTTGGGTTTAACAAATAATTTTTGCTTGGATGAAACAACAGCTATGCTAATTATGTCTCTATTTGTTTCTCTGTTTCTGGATTAACATCCAGTGGTAACTAGGAATTACACAAGCTTCAGTCTGGATCCAACCCTAAAATGATCCGAGATGACCGAACACCTGAGAAGAGATGATGCCAACCCCTCAGAGAATATACATAATTAACCAAATTTTGCCATAAGTTAAATATATTAAGTTTCTACCATATATAAATAAATGGTTGAAACTTAATTTCCTGTGTAGCTGCTTTGCAACGATTGTATCGTAAAAACACTATATAAATAATCTTGAATTGAATTGGATTGAATCAGATTTCACCTCTATGAGTCTGTCCTGAGGTTTGAGTCCTGCGCGGTCAGCGGGCGAGCCGGGGTCCAGAGCTCGTATGTACTGGCCCGGTTTGGACCTCTCGCTGTGGAGATTAAAGCCGTAACCCATCTCGGTGCGCACCAGGTGACACAGCCTCGGCAGTTGCTCAGACGGGTCCCGGGTCGAGGACTCCGGTGAGGGCTGAACCTCCTGTGAAAGAAGAAATAAAGACACTTTAAGATACGAATAAACCTACAGCTAAATCTTAGGTTGAAAAAGCTCTTTGTTTCTCACAGTATTTCAGTTTTACATACGTTTTAAATAGTAGAATATCAGCCAATGTGTTTCCATCCATAATTTCAGAGAAAGGTTACTTCAGGTTAATCAAAACGAAGAGAGTTTATTTGCCAATAAGGTCAGAAAAATAAACTTAACAAAGTGAAAAGAAGTTTTCATGCCCCAATGATATATGTTCTTGTTTTAAACATAAACTCAAGTTTTCTTTTGCATCAGTTTCAGTTTCATTTTAAACTCTGAGGAAGATATGTATTTTTTGCAGTGTATGCAAAATTATTGCTGTACACTGAAATAAAATTATACACATTTTGTTAAGGTAAGTGATTGCAAACAATTTATTTTAGCTACATTTAAATAAACAAATGTAGTTGAAAGTTAGTCAACAAAATGTGTTTATTTAAATGGAGCTAAAATAAATTGAAATAAAATAAAACACACACACACACACACACACACACACACACACACACACACACACACACACACACACACACACACAAACGATTACATGTTATCTGGATGATGTATTCAGATTCCAAAAATTAAGTACTTATTAGATACAATTGTCAAAAAATGCTAAATTTTTATGATTTAATTAATTATTAGCTTTTCATTAAACTCATAAACGCCCAGCAGTTCCTTCACAAACCCAGTTTGGGAAACCTTGACGTTACTGTAATGTTTAATGCACTTGGAATATATTTTCTTACCCTTTGTATTTTTATATCAATATGGTACAAGATTATCCTGTTTAATCAATGTGAAAAATGAGATAGGCCAAAAGTAATCTAAAAGTAGTCTGATTATATATATATTATATTACCTAAATGTGCAATGTAATGGATTACATTACTGTAAAATTTTTGTAATGTAATTTGGGATCACTAATGGATTATAATTTGTAATCCACCCTAACAATAAGTAATACCCAACTCTATACAATGATTCGTTTAGCAGATGACCATTATTTGATTGGCCGATTAAAAGTGTTAATTGCACCAGAATGCATTCAAATTAATAAATACATTTCCAGTAAATTTTGAAACAATTAGTGTTCTTTAAAAAAATTATTTAAATAATAATAATAAAATAAATCATCTTATTTATTACACATGCTTGTAGTGTTCATTTTGAATAAGGATCATCTGCTATGAATAAATGTAAATAAATGTTATTTGCATAGAATTGCTGTTGTATCAGCAATCAGTCATCCTGGTTACCAGTCCACTGCATAAACAACTCATAAATCACGATAATGAACACAAAATGAAATGCTTTTGTGAGCTATATTGTTGAAAACATAATGACATGGTTACTTTCACAATTAATTCCCCCATTGTGATTTGAAAACATGAGTTTTCCTCATTAAAAAGTGTAATGGAAGATTATAAATGCCACGACCAATCAATAACAAGAACCAAGCCAGGAAATCGGCCATTCATCCAAGATGGAGAGTGGAAAATACACAACAACGCCATGAAGGACGCTGTTTGAGAATGCAGTACGCCTGGGAAACTGAAAGTGAAGCCAGCAGAAGAACAGAAAGATGCTGGATGTGTGAATAACAGAAATAATGAAACTCTCAAAATACTCATCACATCACCATAGAAACCACAATAAAGTGTCATAACGAACATGTCAAAATCAATTTGTGCTTTTTAAAGTGCATTTGTTACAGGTTACAAGATGACATACTCCTACGTATCTGGTGGTGTGTACTCATGCATCACAATTATAGTGCTCATAAATATATATATATATATATATATATATTAATTCCCATACCTTTCTGTTCATAACTCCAAAAATCAATGGAAAAAAACACTGAAAACCACGTATCGCACCCTAAAACCATGGAGGAGAGTTTTGAAGAGTTAAGTGCTCATAAAGGCATCATATTATGTTCAGGAAGAATCCAGTTTAATGGTTGTAAAAATCACGGAGGTTAAAATTCATACAGCAGCTGAAAGTCAGCATCTGACCAGATCGAATGGACAAGTCCTATATGTATCCAGAGCAGAGACTTTTGCTCTATTTAATAAACTAAAGGAAGAATGCAGCACATAACACAAAAAGAGAAAACATCATTCAAAGCCAGGGAACATTCACTATGCAAAGAGGTTTTCTATTCATACGAGGCAGTAATTACAGTGAAGGTCAAAGGTCAAGGTCCATTAGGTGAGTCTATTAAGAGTGACGGGAAAAACACAAACATTATGTGTGTGTGTGTGTGTGTGTGTGTGTGTGTGTTAGACATTTTAAGGCTTAGTTATGTAAAAAAAGATAACATTTAATTCACATTTCACGCATTGCAGTGTATAGTGAGATTGATTTTATTTTTATTTTAAAGACAATAAGTTTGTTTCATATATAAGCGATTAACTGTAAATGTTAATTTTAAGATGCAAAAGCCTTTTGCATGTCGTGAATGAAACTGTTATATTGGCACAGTCAGGCCTGTGATCTATTAAGAGCTCGGAGGATCAGCTTCCAGAGGTTAACGTCTGTGTCTCTGTCTGTGTTTGCTGTGGTTCGACCTGTTTGTTGGGATGAGAGTCGTTTGACTGACAGCCGCAGGTAAGTTGATCTGACTGGAGACAGCAGACCCCCAAACACACATTGTTCCCAGCATCTCCGAAAACACACTATACTACCAGAACTTCAAGAATGAAACACTTCTAAGACACATGATATGGACAGAGGATGTTCAGATAAGAAGTACTCTATAAACCAGTCCTTTATATCAGATTTTAGAGAGTGCACTTTAGTGATTATATGTGGAAAGCAAAAGTAAAATAAATTATTTTTAACATTGTATCACATGAAGGGCCTTGGCTTAGACTGTCATTTTATATATTATAGGAAAAGTGAGGGTATTCTGGAAGTATAAAGGTTTATAATGGGATGTATAAATGGTTAAAATGATTTACTATCGGAATATTAACCCTTTGAAGCCTGAAATATGATATAATAATCAGAAAAATATTTTTGTATTTAATTGGAACAGTTTATTAAACTTTTAGACAATAAATAAATACATATGTAAATAAATAAATACAAGCTGTTTTGAGGAAAATAACACCTACATTTTATTCAAAGGACCAAACTGATCAAAAATATGCAAATTATACAGTTGTGGATATTTATATGGACAAAAAGATGAAATTCTGACAGCTTGTAAATCAATCTTTATATCAGTATTACAGTATTATATCATATATTATATTATATTTTCATAACAGTATAACAGACTATTTACAATGCAATGCAAAACAATATTGACTAAGAGATGAACAAATACATTTTCCTCAAAAGTGTAACTTCTAGCATTTTTTTCACATGATTAAAAATACTACTACTACTAATAATAAAAGTATGGAAATCAAGTAAACCTAAGTTGCTTCAGTCCAGTAAGTATTATAAAAGATCCTCATGTCTTATTCTCATGTTTACTTAACAAAAATCAGTAAAGATTTCAAAAGATGTTTTAAGAATAAAACTAAAAGCCATTTACATGTTAAAAAGTATAAACTATAAATCAGATGACACGAGAAAGTCACGTTGAAATGCACTTTCAAGTTCAAATATGATACAGTAGACTTTATAGGGTTTAAAACAATCCAAGACAGGAAGAGTTTATTCCACTGAATTCAGGAGCAGTGCATCCCACCTCCTCAACACAGCGGACCTCTGATCGAACAACTACTGTTAGACAGAAACACAGAGGAGTCTGGGCCTGGCAGGAGGAACAAGCATTTCTCTGTTTCCGACACTTCCACTGCTAAACACCTCCAAAGGGTTTTATGATTCTGTGCCTCAAATAAACCTCCCTGTTCCCTGCTGAAGCAATAGTTATAATATTTCCATTGTCACACCCCTCAGTGCCCTCCAGCATTACGCCCTCTTCCTGTCACTCCAGGTCCTGAGGGTTCTGTTCCTGGCCTGAACATGGATGTGTGGGATAAGTATGGGAAAACACTCGGGAGAGCGGCACAAAGCATTCCTCAAACTTCCTGTCACAATAAGCTGCAGCCTGTGTGGTTCAAAGCATGGGCTTGTAAAATGATACAGATGCTTCTGAATTATTGACACTTGGATTTCTCACACGTGACTGTCATTGACCCTTTCACCGCTGGGGCATCTAGAGCACGACACAAAGCACAACAGAAATGACACACTCGCATGGAAACATGGATTCAGAATCTGTTTACTTTAAATTCTACTGAATCAAAAGTCGTAGGGCTAGGAACCAAGAATCACTTTTTATTCTTATTATGAAATGAATGACTCTTATGAACTGAAAACAGTGTAGTCTGATTTCTGAATGAATGACTCAACAAGTCATTCTTTTGTTAATCCTTGTATAGTGTAACTAGTGTAGTCTAATTCTAGAATGAAAGATTCTAATGAATCAATTTGAATGGACTGATTCACTTTAAGTGAATCAAAAACATCCAATACAGCACAACCAGTACAGTGTGATTCCCAAACAAATGACTCAAATAAGTCAGGTCGCTTTCAGGTAATTTTTAGTGATTCAAAACCATTCAGTACAGCTTGACTAGTCTGATTCCTGAACAAATGATTTTAATGAATCAGACTTAATGTGAATCAAAACGGTTCAGTAAAGCACAACCTGTGAAGTCTGATTTTTCAGCAAATGACTCTAATGAGTCAAATTTAGGTGAATAAAAACATTCAGTACAGTGCAGTGGTTCTCAAACCTGTCCTGCAAGCACCCCTGGCCTGCACATTTTGTATGTCTCCTTTGTCAGACACCCAAATCAGGTCTTGCAGTCTCTACTAACGATCTGATGAGTTGAATCAGGCATGTCTGATAAGGGAGTGCTTGCAAGACAGGTTTGAAAACCACTGGTATAGTGTAACCAGTCTGATTCTCAATCAGTTGAGCTGGTTCTTTCTGATGAATCAAAGACATACAGTGCAACCAGTGTAGTGCAACGGTGGGCAGAGCGAGGCTTCGTGAAACACTGAAGCAGTCGAAGCAAATGTGTCGCGTCTCCGAAACATTTCTACACCTAGTGGTCATTCAATAAAGAAACAGTTAAGCGAAGGGATGAATTATAACGTATGTTGTGTCCATCGATTCACCAAGTGATTTGGGGGAGTGGCTAGTGTGCTTGACTGGAATGCTGTCTCCTTTGGTTCGAATCCTCGGTTAATCTTCACAAAATTATAATAAACAATTAAAATGTGTTATTTTATTGTTCTGTTCTTGTAAAGTGTTGAAACATTGGTCTGACATCTGAATGAACTCTTTATAAGTAAATAAGTGGTATTTTGGTAATGGAAAATAGACAATAAAATACATCAAGCCACAATGTTTTACTTTATTTTTACATATAAAGATTTTTATTTAAAAATATTAATTGTTCTGCTGTTGATGGACTTAGCCTACTTCTTTTTTTACATAGAATTTCTCCAGCCTTTGAAAAAATCCTCTCACAAAAACCACGAAGTGAAGATGCGTTAACTCCACTTTTAGACTTTGTGGGAGTTAGGTTGAGACAGATGTCCAATTGTATGATTTGTTCCCGACCCTGTCAATCAAACGCAGAATCAGCAGGTATGCCACGTCTCGAAACACTCGTGACAGGCCCTGATGCCTCGAAACGCCTTAGTCACGTGACATGGGTGTTTTGAATCACGCTTCGGAGCAGTGTTTCGAAACATCTGCGCTTCGGAATCTCGACACCGTGTCGAAACGTCAGTTTCGCATCAGCCATCTCTATGTAGTCCGGTTCATCACTGAATGACTAAAAAGTCATTTCTTGATTAAATCAAAAATGTGCAGCTATTGTAGTCTGATTCCTGAATAAATTATTCCAATCAGTCTGTTTGAATGGACCGATTCTTTTAGTGACTCAGAATAATTCAGTGCAGCACAACCAGCCTGTAGTCTGCGGTCTGTTTCCTGAACAAATTACTCGGTTCTTTTTCATGAATCAAAAACATTTAGAACTACGAATCTAGTGTTTTTATTATTTTTATTATCTGGGTCTTGTCACTGTCATTCTGTCACGCTGTCATTAAAACAAATTCCTCGTATGTGTAAACACCAGTGTTGGGGGTAAAGTATTACAAGTAACGTGAGTTACGTAATCAGATCCCTTTTTTAAGTAACGTAATGTAACGCATTACTTTTTAATTTAGAAGGAAATATCTGAGTTCCTTTTTCAAATACGTAACTCCAGTTACTTTGTGTCCCATGTCTTGACCGACAGCGTTGTGTGAACATTATCTTACTGTAGTTATAGACTAACTATGAACATGTATTTACTCATCTCATCTGCACAAAAACAGATTCAGTATTCCTCAAAATGAATAAAAACAGTCAAATGCAAACTCAGAATATTATACAAACCTGCAGTAATTAAACATGTTAAATAAGACAAATATCATTTATGTATTTAATCCCATTTTATTAACCAATGTCTTCACTACTGACCTTCCATGATCCAATTCAACCATACTAATCAGCAAAAAATAACACATACGTGTTTGATTTTTGTTATTTCTGAATTTTCCTCTCCTGCGTCATATTCTTCATGTCATTTGTGCGAGCTGCGCCTTCTACTGTACACACATGAATTTACATTTATGCATTTAGCAGACGCTTTTATCCAAAGCAACTGACTTTTGTCAGTATGTGTGTTTCCTGGGAATTGAACCCACAACCTTTTGCGCTGCTAACGCAATGCTCTACCACTGAGCCACGGGAACACTGATGACATAAATGTACATTTCCTTCAGCGTGAGCCGGATTCATTTCACTTTTGTTGTGAAAAAGGTTTTACATTTGTAAACTTTTTAATATAAAAAACAAACAATCAAGCCCTGCCCAGATATAAAAAGTAACTCAAAAGTAACGTAATGCATTGCTTTCCATAAAAAGTAACTAAGTAGCATAATTAGTTCCTTTTTTAGGGAGTAAAGCAATATTGTAAATAATGCATTACTTTCAAAAGCAACTTTCCCCAACACTGATAAACATACCTGGCATTAAAGCTCTTGCTGATATATAGGTCAGGATATATGAAAAAGGTCAAATAAAGACCTAAAAGAATCATTACTGGACCTAATAGGAACTATTATTGATTCAATTCAAATGATTCACATCCCTAAACCATGCGCGTTTCTTCACGTGTTTGGTGTATTCGCCGCTTAGCTGTTTGTAATGCGTGTTTGTGCATGCTGTTGATGCTCCACAGCCCCACACCCACGTTATCAGCCCAGCACAGACACGCTCCACACAGCAGCACCGCCTGCAGCCGTTGACACGACGCAGGACGCAGACGACAGAGGGGCCCCGGCTCTGCAGATCGACAAACTGACACGGGCCCAGCAGGAAACACAGGAGGGAGTCTCAGAGCAGGGAGGAGACTGGAAACATACACACGTATGAACATATTTTCCACATCATATGGACTCTCCTGCATACAAACCGATTGTTAAATGCTTTTATATTTTGGGCATGAGCCAACTCTAACTATAACGTCTGTTAAGTCTATTTGTCCTCAAAATAGTTAATCCAAAACGAAAAAGCTTCACTTTAGTGTTATTCATAACCAATCAAATTTCCCGAGCAGAAAACATCTAGACTCGGCGGTGTTGTGTTACGCCGCCCCCCTCGTAGCTGTGTGACCCCTAGCAAGCATGTTGAATCAATTAGACCAAATTCCCATCCACTTGCGACATGACTTCCTCCCCCAAATGCCCGTTTTGTGAGTGTAACAACACCACAAATGAAGTTTTAACATACACATGATAAAACTTAAGAGGATATGGATTATGCTAATTGAAAAACTTTCAATATTATGCATTATGACGGTAAATTATTATAATGCCACATAATGTGTTATATATATGAAGAGTTAATTTGCAAATACAGATAAGTCAGTTTTTTATAATTTTCTTTGTGCATTCCAATTAATCTCAATCAAACTGCAGTTGGGTTATTTTGACTGGGTTAAAAAAATTACAAAAAATACAGCTAACAATAAAAAACATGATGTATTATCTGTTTTTGCACAAACTCTTCATGTGTTCTTGTAATACAAATGAGCCCCTGTTATAATGCCTATAGTTATACCTGTTATTATTGTAATGCATAATGTCCACTACATTTTTTAACCATTCAGGATGTGATGTTACACCCAAACCAGCATGGGGCGATAACCTTTGACCTTTACTCACAATCACAGCCACAAGGAATCTGTCAATCTGCAGTAAGATTAGAAATAGAAATGTATGAAAGCATCAGTTTACAAAATGTTTTTACTGTATGTTTAAAAACAAATTCTGCCTTGTGAACATAAAAGACTTGACGCTTATCCTGACTCGTTTTGACTCGTTTAATCTCACTCAGTCTGTCACTGGTCCGACTCGTGAAAAAGGACATACTTTGGACCTTGTGTTGTCGTATGGTTTATGTATTACTATCCGTGAAATATGTGACATGGGTATTTCAGATCACCTGCCGGTCTTATTTACTGTGGTTGTTCCCAATTCAGAGATTTCCACCTGCGCTTCTGCTCGCAGTGAGTGGACAATTAACCCTTTAACTGCCTCGCAGTTTTCTAGTGTTTTTAAAGATTCATTGTTGTACAATCTTGATGACTGTGATCTCAGTGTGGAAGAATTCACTGTCTTATTTGACTGTATTTTTACTGAGATATTGGACTCTGTTGCTCCATTGAGGAAAAAACATCCTAAAGGTGTGTCTGAACCCTGGTTGAATGACACTACCCGCTCTCTCAGACGTGCCTGCAGAGTAGCTGAGAGAAAGTGAAAAAAATAATAAACTAAAAATCTCATTCAAAATGATGCAGAATGCACTATATAAATACCAAAGAGCGAATTTTTTTTCAGACGTTGGACTCAGTAATAGACAGCGGCCCCGGGTTATTTTTCATGTTTTTAATTCTCTTGTTAGCCCACGTGATTCAGATTGTATTGTACCATCTTTAATCTTATGTGAAAACTTTCTGAAATATTTTGTGGACAAGATTACCGGTCTTAGTTTTCCACCCATCACGGTTATCACTGACCCTCCTATTTTCTCTTTTTGCCCAGCTGTCTTCCAGCAGTTTGAGCCGGTTGCATTTTCTCATCTTTCTGAAATAGTTAAACAGCTACGTCCTACAAACTGCCCCCTTGATAGTATTCCTGCACGCTTGGTTAAAGATGTTGGACCAAGCATTGTATCTTTGGTTAATACATCTCTCAGCTCAGGATGTGTACCAGCTTTTTTTAAACAAGCCATTGTTCAACCGCTTATAAAAAAAGAATAATTTGGATTCTTTGATTTTGTCTAATTTTAGACCCCTTTTTATCGAAAATCTTGGAGAGAGTAGTTTTTAATCAACTTAAATCATTTCTAGACTGGATTTAAGATTTCTAGATTTCAGTCTGGTTTTAAGCACCGTCACAGTACAGAAACTGCTCTTTTGAGAGTTTATAATGATCTTCTTTTAGCTGTGGACTCTGGTAACTCTGCTGTTTTAGTCCTCTTGGATTTGACTGTGGCCTGTGATACGGTCAGCCACTCGATTTTCTTGTCTAGACTTGAAGAGTGTGTCGGTATTAAGGACATAGCCCTTAAATGCTTTTAATCATATTTGACAGACAGAAGTTTTTCTGTTCACCTAGGTGAGTTTTCTTCATCTGCTGCCCCACTTTCTTGTGGCGTTCCCCAAGGATCTGTATTGGGCCCGATGTTGTTTTCTTTGTATATGCTGCCTTTGGGGTATATTTTTAGAAAACACAATTCCATTGTTCTATTGTTATGCGGATGATGTACAAATTTATTTGCCAGTCAAAACAAATGTCAAAGCTTCATTTCTGTCATTACTTAATTGCCTGAGAGATTTTAAACATGGCTGGATCAGAAATTTCTTTGTCTTAATGAAAATAAGACTGAGATTGGTCGTCCTGGGGATTTAGGTGCTTGTGTAGATGCACTTGGTCATTTAGAATTGTATGTTCGTCCATTTACCAGGAATCTCGTTGTGATTTTCGACAGTTCTTTTAAATTTGAAAAACAGATTACTTCTGTTGTAAAAGCCAGTTTTTTTCTACTGAGACTGTTGGCTAAAGTCAAGCCCTATCTGCCGCGTAATGAGTTTGAAAGTGTAATTCATGCTTTTATAACATCAAGACTAGCTCGCCTCTTAACTGGGACAAAAAATTATGAGCACATTAACCCTGTCTTAGCTTCACTACACTGGCTTCCTGTCCGCTTCAGGATTGAGTTCAAGATTTTATTGATTGTTTTTAAGATTTTACATGGGTTAGCACCTGCCTATTAAAGCACTGAGGTCGCCCAATCAGGTACTCCAGGATGTTCCGAGAGCCAGAATAAAAACTTAAGGTGACCAAGTTTTTTCAGTGGTGTCACCTAATTTGTGGAATAGTTTACCTGTATACATAAGATCTGCTCAGAGTGTTGGAATTTTATGTCATTTCTTAAGACACACCTGTATTCCTTGGCTTTTATTTTGAGTTGAGTCGAGACATTGTGACGTTTTTACTGTATGCATTTTGTTTGTGTGGGAGCTTTTTCGGACATTGTGAAGCGCTTTGGTCAATCATGGTGGTTTTTAAATGTGCTATTTAAATCAAATTGAACTGAACTGAACTATCCTCAGTGACGCATAATGAACTGAAGTGCTCACACGTGTGAAAGCTTCATTAGGCTCATCTCCTGGGCTGTGTCTCAGAGCTGGGTTTGCTGGAGGACCATGTGTTGGAGCGAGAGAAAGCGTGAAGACTCCCAGCGTGAGACTGCCGCTCAACCTACGCAGCGTGACCTCCACAATTACATCACATCAACGCTCTACATTCACAAGCTCCTCTCATCCTCAGTGTGTGATCATAGATGTGTCTATAATCTCCTCTCTCTCAGCCTCAGCAGAGTTTTCAATCAATGGTACACAGAAACACAAATGCTAAATCATATTGAATGAAGAGGCCTTAGCACAGTTGTTTGGTCTCAGTTACGATGTTTAGAGTCAGTTTCTAACTGTCCCAGATCTATTTAAGATGTTTCTCCTACTCCATCTTAATATACAGACAATGTTTGGGGTCAGTAAGATCGTTTATGTTTTTGAAAGCAGTATCTTCTGCTCACCAAGGCTGCATTTATCTGATCAAAAATGCAGAAAAAACGTAATATTGTGAAATATTAATACAATTTAAAACATCCGTTCAGTGTCACACGATCTTTCAGAAATCATTTCAATATGATGATTATCAATGTTGGAAATAGTCATGCTGCTTCATATTTTTTGTGGAAACTGTGATACATTTTTTTGCAGGATTCTTGATGAATAAAAATAGAAAAAACTGAAAAATGTAACTTAATGCATCCTTGCTGAATACATTTATTCATTTCATATCGATAAATCAATAAATCAAACTGATGCCAAAAAAAAAGAAAAATTGCCACAAAATAAATTGAGTTATTGATACATGGTAAAATAGAAACATTTACATCTATACAACCTGCCAGCCTTAAATGTTGAAAATGCCACTAGATGATAAATAACAAAACAAAACTAGAAAATTAAACAAATAAACTAACACCTTCAATATAATCACAATAATATAGAGAAAAAATATATTGATAATTTAAAGAAAACTGCTGAAATTCAACAAAATAAAAAGCCCTCAATAGTAATAATACTAATAATATAGAGAAAACTACCTATATTATTCAAAAACTCTATATTATTATTAGCAGTGATATAGACAGCAACTAATGAAATAAAACTAAATAATAAATAAAATAAAATAAAAAATGCAAATTTAAATTTTAAGGAAATAAATCTCTAAAGTGCCTCCAAGCAAGCTTCTCCAATCCTGGGCCTGCAGGCAGGGCAGTGAGTGATGTGTTGGGCGTCCCGCCATGGCTTTCTCTTACAGTCACATGAGTAGCACGTTCAGTTTGTGAAACAGCTCTGGTTAATGTCCTCATTGCAGACAAACTGTCATTGCCGCTCTGGTTATTGAAATCGAGGCCTGTTTTGTCACACATCCGAATCTGCGCTCCCTCCCCCCTCAAGCCCGGCCTGAACCCCTCTCACCAATGCTCCACAGACCCACACATCTGGACTCCACAGTTGCCCCTCGTCTCGCAGCGGGATCATGAGGGGAATAAAGAGGAGGAGCTCAGACTGAGAGAGAGAAGCCATGTAGTTCCTGAGGTACAGCGGTGTGCAGAAACAACACATAAACCAGAACTAATGTCTAAAGCCTCAGCGCGAGTCGTAAAGCGTCAGTTCACATGAAAATGAACAATTCTGTCTTCATTTACTTGCCCTCATTTCATTGCAAACCTCTATGACTTTCTGTCTTCTATGAACACACACAAAACAAATGTATAACATTTGAGCCCATTGAGTTTAATCATATAAGCAAAAAAAAGTTTTAATTTTAATTACAAAAAAATGTATTCTTGGGTGAATACTGACCCTTTTACATCAGACCTAAAAATATCTGTTGTCATCAAATAAATAAATACATACAACACATTAAGTCAATTAAGACAGCATAAGCGCATTTCTGATGCAAATATTGCAGAAGCTTGTGCATTTATAATGTAATATAATATAAAATAATCATTATATTGGAATTATTACATTTATCAATGTACAGTGTTTATTAAATCAATCAATGTTAAATTGTAAATTAATAAATTGTAATATTTTATAAACACTATATTACATTATATTAGATAATAATTGTATTATAATTAAAATAATATTTATAATTAATCAATAATTAAATTATAATATTTTATGAACATTATATTCTTATATTACATTATATATAAAAATTATTATGTTAATATGTAATGTATGTGTATATATACATATATATATATATATATATATATATATATAGCAAAAAAAGCATTCATTTAGATTTCAGTATCACTACCTCAATGCAATTATACTAATTACAATAATGTAAGCAGCTGAACTTTAAAAAAGGTCTAGTTTCATAAGACCGTTTCACTTCAGGCATCACAACAAACATATTTATCCGAGACAGACGAATCCAAACAACAGTGCAGCCAAACTGTGATGAGTCAAACCACAAACACTCAGTCAAACAGCGCAGAGTCAACACAAACAATACAGGACCACATAAGAATCCTTTTTATAAGGTGAAACCGCAGACCAGCGCATTGAAATTGAAAGCGCTTAACTTTCAAATAGTTTCTATGGAAATATGGAGCTAAAATTGCCTTTAAGAGCAGGTTTGACTGGTGCACATGCCTACAGGGACATTAGTCCACTAACGAACCAAGCACACTGACTGATGTTCAAGCATGCAGACATTGTACGAAGACATGCAAACGCTGGCTGTCATCCGAACCTTTACCTGCATGTCTGAGTTTCCCATGATGCTTATGTTTCAACACACCAAACCAAAACCAGCCTCTCGACTCATATCTAGGCCAGAGTTTATCCTCACACATCTCTTGCACTCAAACATTCAGTCGTATTGTGTTTGTTTAGACAGATGTGTGATGCCGACGCAGATGTTTCATTTACGCCAGCAGGAGAAAAAAAGATTGGAGAACCGGAGACTTCGGGATCCGTTTCGATCTCCGGCATTCATCACGAGCGCGTGTGGAAGTAGGTCAGTCCTGCATCGCTCCAGATCTCACGTTCTCTGACCCAGATGACTGTCAACACTTCAGGACGAGCGAAGAGTGTTTAACTTTCTTAAACAGCCTCGTTCTGCAGCCTGAACTTGGCTTGCAAGCTGCGTGTACAAAAGTGGATTGTGGGAAAGATTTTCAAAAGACTCTCCATATTTAAGTGATATTTAACTACAAAATGAAAATCATTTACTCATCATCATGTTGTTCCAAACCTGTAAGACTTCA
Source organism: Oxygymnocypris stewartii (assembly GCA_003573665.1). Lineage (NCBI taxonomy): Eukaryota > Metazoa > Chordata > Actinopteri > Cypriniformes > Cyprinidae > Oxygymnocypris > Oxygymnocypris stewartii. Next base: position 106,584 of record QVTF01013358.1, read on the forward strand.
TTAAACTGATGAAAGACTACATATTTGAGGACCGTTTTTGTCTGTACAATGAAAGTCAATGGGTCCAAAACAAAACTGCATTCGTTTGACTGTGGACTAAAAAACATATTTTCTGTTGCACAAATATGGTTTGAAATGACATGAGGGTGATTACATGATGACATTTCACTTTTAAAACAAACAAATAGTCAAACAAATAGAGTGCATCAGTGCCCGCTACTAATGGGCGATGTCGTACCATTTGCGATATACCGGTAACATTTCTCTCCATGAAAATAATTAATCTTCCCGCAATAACAATGATATAGTCTAGTTGTTGACATATTTCTGTGTGCGACCGTGCGGAGCGACATGGCGGAAGTCAGAGGTGAAACTGAGGAGGAGTTTATCGCTAAATGAGGAGCTGTCTCTATGATCTGGAACTGGTTTGGTCAGGACTGTACACCGTGATAAAAAATATAAATAAATCCATCTGTGCAATGAATAGATGTAACGTAACTATAAAAGCATGAGTGCGATAAATTTTGCATGTGTATGAGCCGGTTTACAAACCTGTTGTACAACAAAGAGATTTATTCACATACTTTTACTCAAAATTCACTTCATAACATCAGTTGATTGTTAGTAATAACTTCTTTTTGTGACCAGACGTGGTTTCATATCACAGAATGAGGCAGAAATCGTCAAATTTGATAGTATTCTATACAGCGATAAAGGCTATTGCATTATAAATATACTTATTCCTATAAAAATACCCTAGATGGCTTGAAGAACACAGATAAACCATACAGTATACTGTCAAAATTGAGTTTGATCAGTTTAAGCGTTTCATTTACATTTATATTTGAGTCATTTAGCAGACGCTTTCATCCAAAGCAACTAACAAGTGAGGACAACAGAAGCACTCAAAACCAACAAAAGAGCAACAACATGCAAGTGCTATTACAAGTCCTGGTTAGCCTAACATGAATCCCATGAAGCTTTGCAAATCAAATAAAAAATTAAACCTATTCATTCAAAGGTTGCTGTTTGGATCTATAAAGACTGTACATTTTAAGTACATTGCAAAATATGCACATATACATCATTATTTAAGTACTTTGAGAGCAAAGAGAGGGACTTGATTATGCGCTTCATGGAAGTGGGCGGAGCTAAAGATTTGTTCTCTGCGACTCTCTGATTGGTGGAATTTTCTGTACAGGATTATGGGTAATGTTACCACCACAAAATTCCGTTATTAAACATGATTATTCTAAGAACAAGTTGAATTAATGAACAGATCACATATAAAGGATCGTGCAATCCATTAACAGCATCGGATCTCACAGTAGATAACTCTTTGAAGGTTTTATCCGTTACTGTTAAAGTCAAATTCCCTAATGAGAATAGTAGTGAAGATCCCGCACAGTCATCGTGCTGAAGTGTTGTGTAACAGGTCCAGGCTGTTGTCTTGCATATGGCAGTGATTTAAACACTTGAACAGTTTAAGGGTCCCAAATCAAAGCCAAATTATCCCAGCTCCTATTAGCTATAAGGACGGGAACGAGGCTGTTTCTAAGTATCCCACTGCTTGTTCAGTTAGCTGTTTTATGAACATTCGGTAGATTGTGAAATCCCCGGACATCTTGAAAACAGCTTCAGATGATCATGTAATTCCTCCATATGAGTAACAGCTGGAGAAAGGGCTACTCTGGAAAAACAGGGACAAATAGCAGCCCTAAAATCGTCAAATATTTATAAAGCTCTGTGGAAGATCCGTACAATGGATCTGCTGGATTAGTGACCGGATCAGTATTAAACGCTTTCTTCTGCATGTGACTTTTCCTAGAGCTCCCTGAAGGAACAACTGAAAGGGAGAGGAAAGATGTAAAGAGTCCAAATGCCTTCTCGGACGGCTGAATCTGACTATTTACTGAGTATGAAGAAAATGATAAAAGGCCAACAAAAATAAAGCAAGCACTTAATCTGGTGGGGAATTGAATAGATACTGTATTTCAGAACAGTATTCTTAAAAAAAACCTCCCACGTTTATTTCTGGATTTTTATTCTAAAATAAAGCAATAAATACAAATAAAACATTAAATAAATCAAATTATAAGCAATAACTAAGCAAACAACCAAATAAAATTAAACCATAAACAAAAAATAGATATATAAAACAATAAATAAATTGTGTTTGAGTGCTATTTAATTTCTGAAGTACATACTTAGTGTTTTGTTCATTTGAATGATAACCATGTGCAGAATGTCATAATATTATTTTTAATTGTTTTAATTACTGTATTAATTCGTTTTTTATTAATTATATCTGTCTGATGAAGAGCGTCTGAGCTCGAAACGTCACCAATGGTGAGAACATAAATCAATATTTGTTTATTTCTGGAGCTATGGTGTACCCACTTTGATTTTTAGGTTCATATTCTTGTGGCGGAGCACCCACATTGAGCTTTTTGTCTATTGGATGTGCGCACTTGGACAGTTTTTTGTTAATTATTTCTGTGAAACATTCCATGCTTGTTACATTTGGACTCTGATTTTGAAGTCTACATGAGTTTCTGTCAGTTTCATCTTTCTCATTTCACTCTGTGTAGCAGCAGTCAGCGTGATTCACCCAAACCCTCTTCAAATGCTTTCTACCCCTTCCTAGGACCCCTTTCTTTATGGCCCAGGACTCCCATATCACCTCAAACACACACACGACTCCTCTGCTTCCAAAGACAGCCTCTATTTCCAGCCTGAAATGTTTTTACGCTTCCTAACGTGCTCCTTTCAAAGACTAACTGTCCTGAAGATGCTGCTTGAGGTCATGTGACACCGGGCTTAGTTGTCACATGTAGACGTGGAAACCAGAAACATGAAAAGTGTATTTAAGACAAGGTATTTTTTGTAAATGGTTGGTGGCCTCATTTTTGTTGGGGCAAGTTGTCACGTATGTGTGATATGTTGTCGTTTTATACAATTTATTTATTATAATTTCTGTTACAGTGTGACATCATGCCCCACTATTAAGGCATATTATATGCAGCTGACTGCAAATATAAGTTGAAAACATGCCAATCATGTCTGCATTGTACAGTATTGTCAATAAGAATTAATTTAAAAAAATGTAATATAAATAGTTTTATTTAGCAAGGATGCATTAAATTGATCAAAAGTGACAGTAAAGACATGTATAATGTTACAAAAGATTTCTGTTTCAAATAAATATTGTTCTTTTAACCTTTCTATTCATCAAACAATCTTGAAAAGCAAATGTATCACAGTTTTCACACAAATATTAAGCAGGAAAACTGCTTTCAACATTGATAATCATAAGACATGTATCTTGAGCAGCAAATCCATATATTATAATGATTTCTGAAGGGTCATGTGACACTGAAGCCTGGAGTAATGATGCTGAAAATTCAGCTTTTAATCACAGGAATACATTTAAATAGAAAACAGCTGTTTTAAGCTGTAATAATATTGCATAATATTACTGTTTTACTGTATTATTGATCAAATACAGCCTTGATGAGCGTATGAGCCTTCTTTCAAAAGCATAAAAAATATACCAACACCAAACTTTTAAATGATCATGTAGGTGATGCACAAAAACTAAAATAGTATATGATAAATTGAGATGATAGTTAATGAATATTACAAAACGAAGAGCCTCAAAAATGATCTGAATCAGTTATGACTCAGAGTTTCACAAGACAAACAGGGCGACTATTTAAAAAGCTCATGTATCCAAGATCAACACACAAAGATGTGTGTTAGTGGCACCAAATCTGGAACCCTGAGCAATGTTCTGATGGGAGGATGGTTTCATGAGTCATCACTTTCCTACAGTCTACCGACGCCTGGAGAAAGTCCATGGATGGATTCAATACAACTGTTAAACACTGAGGGGAATCATCGAGTCTGTATGGGCAATAATATCAGCCAATATGAGGCCACTGTACAGGAAGACTTCCCACAGACATGGCTAAACACAATTAAGAGTGGTTTTGGAACACCAGAAGATGGTTTTTCCAATCACCAAATCCAAAAACTATAATTACTGGACATTTTGGAAAATAACATTTCCATGTACTTTGAATAAGGAGGTTCTTCTTAAAACTGGAAAATATCCCTCTACAAAGTTCAGATAAATATTCAAACATTGAGATTATCAGAATGTATAATATTAAAACAAATGTTGGAATTATAACCCAAACAGGCTGTAGAGCTTGACGAGAACATGTTAAAGTTCCATACAGAGCTTTTATTCTTCAGTTCTGTTCTTAGAATAACAGAATCCAAAGCATTGATTTGAAGAACTTTTTAATGTCCAACGCACCATAAAGCATTCAAGTCATACATCACTCCAAAATCAAAAGAAAAAGTAGGATTTTGGGGTGAAATGAGACTATTTTACTACATCATATTTTCTTCATCCAAGGTTTTTCTTCGCATTTTATTGGACTTGGGTCAGATTGCCAAAAAGGAATCTAAATCTTTGAGTAAAGTCAAGTGCTTCACCAGCGAAGGCTCAGATATGCCGATGTTATCCCGTGTAGCTCTGCACTGTTCATCTTCTGATGGATATCAGAAACAGCCTCTCCACTTTAACCTTGTGGGCTGTAGTGATGTTAACAGTTTTAATGTCATATTTAACATTATCACACACATGTGGCTGTAACACACACACACACACCCACCCACCACTCACACCCTCACACGTTCCCCACTCCACTCACTCTTGTTGAAACAGCAGTGAGCTATGCAAACCCATTTGGAAAGTGGGCTTTAAGTGAGAGCAGATGTTGGATGTATGCATTAGGCTAAAAAAAACTAATATAAGTTAAGATCTTATACAAATATTGCATTAACAGACTAATGACGGCATTTTTTTGCTATGTAACATCTCCAAACATGATCTACACTTGCTTACAGATGTTAAAAATCACACTTTTAATGGCTAAACAAACCCCTGACCCTCAGCAATTAACCTGTCCAGAAATGTTTGTGTTACAGACATAAATGATTCCTCAAACCATGTGTCTTGTTGAGGAAAGATGTGCTAGCACTTCTATATGTCATCACACTAAGCCATTTTGCCTGGAAAACAATACAATGGGTCAGAAACTGATTCTGAGACTTAGTGTGGCCACTTTTGACTTGAGAAAATAAACATCCACTTAGCAACCACCCAGCAACCACCCAGAACACCCTAAGAAGAATCCACAACAGAACATCCTAATAACCATTCCTAGCAACCACATATGGTGGCAATGTGCTAAAATCTCAGAATGTAAGTGTGTTACTAATGCAAACCAAGAACCAATTCACCTCAAGAAAAATTTGTATGATATAAGATGAAATTATATGTATTGTGAAAAGCGCTATACAAAATAAACTTTAACTGAAATTAACATATGGTGATGATTTTTTAGGAGTAAAACCGGAAACAAATAGTGGAATAAATGCTGAAATAGTTTTATCCTTTTAAAATGCCAAAATCCAGAGATTCATTTTCTTGAATGAGTGAGCCATGGGAAACACGTAATGTACGGGAGACACTCATTTATTGTAAAACAAATAGAGCGTCATATCTTGGACACCAACCAACCATGACAGAGCCAACAATATAATATCTGAGATACTCACTTAACTCATTATTGTTTTAAACTCAAATGAACCCATTAATCCATAATTATTGCAGAACCGATAACCCCTACATAAACAGTCTGTGAGAACTAGATATAACTGCGATGACATCACTCAAGCCAGCTGTCCTAGAACATCCAGATGTTCAATATATTTCATGATGCGGAGACATTGGTTTATATATTAGTTGAGGGAGAAGGGCCAACAACGTGGGTTAATTGAAAGATTCTACACTCTTAAAAACAAAGGTTCCAAAAGTGATGTCATGCATGAACCATTTTTAATTCCCCAAAGTGATGTTCTTAAAGGTATAGTTGACCCTAAAATGTATTGTTACTTCACTCACCCTCAGGCCATCCAAGAAGTAGGTGCCTTTTTTCCTTCAATAGAGCATTAAAGAAGATTTTTATCTAAAGCCACCATGGTGAGTCATAAAATGCATGTCAGCAGCTACACGTTTTTTTTTTGAGAATAAAAAACAAACAAACATGTCAAGGAACTTAAAATGAATACCCATGGTCTTATGAAGTGAAACGATTAGTTTGTGCAAGAAAATTGAATATTATTTACAACATTATTACCTGCATCTAGAGCCTTTTGGACAATTTATTTCTGGTACAAAAAACTGACTTAACAGTTCATTTACATAATCACGCAATGATGCAACTATTAAACTATTACGCAACTATTAAAGCTGTCAACAAGGATGTGAAAAGTGGAATCAACTCACCTTTTTACATAAACAATGAGAAACCATAAAACCTTTCGTTTTGGCCCTTGATTAAATAAGTGCTCGGTTCACACATGTGCATATCAGCGGCTCATCAGTTCAGTGACTGCTGGAAGAACCAGAGCACTGAATGAGTTGGGAAAGACCAGCATTATAGGATCATATTCGGCGGTATTTTGGCTCATTATGAGTCAGAGAGACTGTCAGGTCTCTGAAATTGAGTTTTGATTGAGTAACAGTAATCTGTGCTGCTCGAGCCGCACACTGTTTCAGATGGTTCTGTATGATTTGGTGAACTGCTTCATCCAGTTCACTACAAAGAACAATTCATTCATGAACCAGACATCAATCTGGACCGTTTGCCTGAGGCTCTGGATTACACGTAGTAATATTCAGTTTCTTGCACAGACCGATTGTTTTGCTTCATAAGACAATCAGGAGCAACAGGAATTAATTTTATGCTACTTGATATGCTTTTTTATTCCCAAAACAGAGAGATGCTGACTTGCATTGTATTAATCACCAAGAACCTGCTTCAGCTAAAAAAAACTTCTTAACTGTTCTACTCAAGACAAAAAGTTATCTACATCTTGTAGATAAAACAGAAAAAACCTTACTTTTAATAGCGTTGACAGGTAGTGAATGGATCCATACCTTTTTAGGAGCTCGTGACAGAGGTTTCCTGATGGGTTTGGAGATCTCCGGTCGTTTGGACACTGAGCCATTGCCCTGTTTACTGGTGGACGGTGAAGGTGAAGGGGTCGTGGCTGCAGGGCTCATCCGGATGGCCATTTCCTCCGTGCAGGTGAGACGCAGGCTGCAAAAGTACTCGTCAGTCTCTCGGTCAACCACCAGCAGTCTGGTCTCATGTTCCACGGTTTTGATCCGCTGCACCACCTGAGCGTAAGAGAAAGCCAGACTATAGGATGAGCTCTAAGAGAAGTGCTTTCCACTACACTGCATACTACAACATGACTTCAACATATGCATCATGTTAGTACGTCTGGGCAGAAAGACAGATCTGGCCATAAGGCCTCCAGTTGTATGTAATGCTGGAAAGCCTCCAGCTACTGTCACAGCTTCAACACTATTAGTGTCAGTGACACTAAAGATATGCATGGAATTTCATTGTGTTCAACAAGAACATTTTCCACTGAAGTCAGAGTTTCACCACAAATTTCTGTGGAAGCTTGTTTCCGCTATGGAATAAAAAATAAGCCAGGTAATTGTGACTATTTTTATGTTTGTCTAAATTTCAAGATATAACTAAAAAAAAAGTAATAGTTGCGAGATACAAAGGCTCAATTATATTTTTTTCTGTTTAAAACAAGTAAAGGAATGGAGATGTAAAAAGGAGAAAAGTTTGAAATGCAAGATATAAAATTAGAATTCTGCAAAAAAATCAGATATGCGAGATGTAAACTTGAAAATGCATGAAAATTCTAAATTCTGACTTTACACCTCACAATTCTGACTTTTTTTTTCTTATAAAAAAATATTGCAAATACCATATTTATAAATTGAATTCTGTGGTGAGAGAGGGCTTCCATAGGGTTCTTATACAATGCTCTTTTATTTTCCATGTAAAGTTATTTCCAAAGCCAGATGTCAGATGTTTCAAAGACACCCTCTGCTGTTTATACAGGCCTATGTGCACACTTCCAAAGGCTGGACACACTGACACCTTCGAATATCTGTTTTATACATTTAGGACAACAGAGGTCATTTAAACTATGAAGTAACACAAATTAAAACCTTATATATGAGCTTCTTTGTCTAGATCCCAACTAAGCTCAATCTTGTCATTCATCAAACAACTATACAAGTTACATCCTGAGATGCTTTTAAACACTGCTGAGGGAGTTTTTATTGAGGCGGTTTCTTTACCCTTCGGTATTTACCTTTGCATGAAATTTCAGTTTTATACTGATATTCATACATAGTCAAAATGTATATTTTTAAACAAAACTAATTTCAAGCATTACGCATATGCTAGATCAAAACGTTTGTGATGTAAAGCTGTATTTTCAGCATCATTACTCCAGTCTTCAGTCACATGATCCTTCAGAAAACATTATAATATACTGATCAAGAAACATTTCTTATTATCATCAATGCTGAAGACAATTGTGCTGGTTAACATTTTTGTGGAAAGCGTGATATATATTTTCCTGGACACTGTAATTAATAGAAAGTTCAAAAGAACAGCATTTATTTAAATACAATTCTTTACACTCTTAAAAAATGGTGCTATATAGCACTAAAAGTGGTTATTTGGCTCGTAATCATAAAGGAACCACTTATGATGCTGTATAGCACCAAATCTTAGTGCTTCAGTGGTTCTCCGGCGGTTCTTCTGCATTACTGAGGGGCTATATAGCACCGCTACCTATAAAGCTCCTGTATGGTTCTTCAGCGGTTCTTCTGCATTACTGAGGGGCTATATAGCACCGCTACCTTTAAAGCTCCTGTATGGTTCTTCAGCATTACTGAGGGGCTATATAGCACCGCTACCTTTAAAGCTCCTGTATGGTTCTTCAGCATTACTGAGGGGCTATATAGCACCGCTACCTTTAAAGCTCCTGTATGGTTCTTCAGCATTACTGAGGGGCTATATAGCACCGCTACCTTTAAAGCTCCTGTATGGTTCTTCAGCATTACTGAGGGGCTATATAGCACCGCTACCTTTAAAGCTCCTGTATGGTTCTTCAGCGGTTCTTCAGCATTACTGAGGGGCTATATAGCACCGCTACCTTTAAAGCTCCTGTATGGTTCTTCAGCGGTTCTTCAGCATTACTGAGGGGCTATATAGCACCGCTACCTTTAAAGCTCCTGTATGGTTCTTCAGCGGTTCTTCGGCATTACTGAGGGGCTATATAGCACCGCTACCTTTAAAGCTCCTGTATGGTTCTTCAGCATTACTGAGGGGCTATATAGCACCGCTACCTTTAAAGCTCCTGTATGGTTCTTCAGCATTACTGAGGGGCTATATAGCACCGCTACCTTTAAAGCTCCTGTATGGTTCTTCAGCGGTTCTTCAGCATTACTGAGGGGCTATATAGCACCGCTACCTTTAAAGCTCCTGTATGGTTCTTCAGCGGTTCTTCGGCATAACTGAGGGGCTATATATCACCGCTACCTTTAAAGCTCCTGTATGGTTCTTCAGTGGTTCTTCAGCATTACTGAGGGGCTATATAGCACCGCTACCTTTAAAGCTCCTGTATGGTTCTTCAGCGGTTCTTCGGCATAACTGAGGGGCTATATAGCACCGCTACCTTTAAAGCTCCTGTATGGTTCTTCAGCATTACTGAGGGGCTATATAGCACCGCTACCTTTAAAGCTCCTGTATGGTTCTTCAGCGGTTCTTCAGCATTACTGAGGGGCTATATAGCACCGCTACCTTTAAAGCTCCTGTATGGTTCTTCAGCGGTTCTTCAGCATTACTGAGGGGCTATATAGCACCGCTACCTTTAAAGCTCCTGTATGGTTCTTCAGCGGTTCTTCGGCATAACTGAGGGGCTATATAGCACCGCTACCTTTAAAGCTCCTGTATGGTTCTTCAGCGGTTCTTCGGCATTACTGAGGGGCTATATAGCACCGCTACCTTTAAAGCTCCTGTATGGTTCTTCAGTGGTTCTTCAGCATTACTGAGGGGCTATATAGCACCGCTACCTTTAAAGCTCCTGTATGGTTCTTCAGTGGTTCTTCAGCATTACTGAGGGGCTATATAGCACCGCTACCTTTAAAGCTCCTGTATGGTTCTTCAGTGGTTCTTCAGCATTACTGAGGGGCTATATAGCACCGCTACCTTTAAAGCTCCTGTATGGTTCTTCAACGGTTCTTCAGCATTACTGAGGGGCTATATAGCACCGCTACCTTTAAAGCTCCTGTATGGTTCTTCAACGGTTCTTCAGCATTACTGAGGGGCTATATAGCACCGCTACCTTTAAAGCTCCTGTATGGTTCTTCAAGTGGTTCTTCAGCATTACTGAGGGGGCTATATAGCACCGCTACTTTAAAGCTCCTGTATGGTTCTTCAACGGTTCTTCAGCATTACTGAGGGGCTATATAGCACCGCTACCTTTAAAGCTCCTGTATGGTTCTTCAACGGTTCTTCAGCATTACTGAGGGGCTATATAGCTATATAGTTCTTCAGTGGTTCTTTGGGGTGATTAATATTAGCTTAAAAAAATAAAGGTTCTAAAAGGTTTTTTTTCACAGCGATATAGAACCCGTTTTTAGCGAAGAACATTTTAACAATCCAAATAACTTATTTCCACTGTAAAGAACATTTCGTGGAATTAAAAGGTTCCATGGATGGTAAAGTTTCTTTGTGGAACCACTGTTGACAATAAAGAAGCTTTATCGCACTATAATAGAAACGCGCATCACAGCCTGTGTAAGGTGAGCTCTTGTGAGGGTGGAGTATGTGAGATCAGCACAGGTGTGTGATGTACCTGATGGTGTGTCTCTCTCTCCACGTTCTCGCCGTTCACCTCCACCAAACGGTCACCCGCGCGCAGCCCCGACGCCTCCGCCATGGACGCGCGCTCCACTTTCCGTATGTACTGTCCGGTTTTTCCTTTCTCTCCGTGCAGATGAAACCCGTAGCCGCTCTCTCCTTTCTTCATCACACACAACCGAGGCTTCAGATCGCTTGCCATTGTATTCCACTTTCGGCTTCACATCCAAACTTGCAATAAAATCCAAGCGTCTTTTTTTTTTTGAAAACTTAATGCAAAGGTTTACAAACAAGCATCGTTAGCCTATGAGTTACTGCACAGTCCACGGTGTTTTGCAAAAAAATGTGCATGCAAGTATCCGTCTCAGTGCATTAGTTATAATAGACAAAAACCAAAAGAATCGAGTCCGAATCGATTATATGCTCCTGCAAGAAAAATGCAACAGTTGAGCCAGCGAAGCAGACTGTGTAACTACCTGTGGATGTTCACAGACGCATCCAAATCTCCTCCATGAGACATTCCGCCCCCGGAGTGAGGAACGCAACTGGTGCCGCTGTCCACTGACAAACTGCGTGGCGCGGAGTAAGACCGCCCATAACAGCTTCAACAGAGAAGAGTAAAGCGCCTCCGCAGCGGAGCTCGTGAATATATGCCTGTAAACAACGACTTTAACAGCGAAGCGCGGACACTGCCTTTTACTATACACACAAAGAGTCTGAATAATACAGTCATTGAATTTAAAGGGAATTTATTAATTTGAAGGATTTTTAAAGTGGTATGAATGGTAAAATAATTTGAAATGCGTCAATATATATATATATAAATAATCGAAAAATACATACATTGTAGCAGCGCGAAGGCGGAATTTTGTTACGGTTACAACTTAAGGCGAACTAGTTTCTGTTTGTTGTTTATTTGGCGGTGCTTAAATGTTATATTTTTAAAATTTTAAATATGTAAAAAATAAAAATAAAAAATTGTGTGGCAACGCTACACATCGCTAATGAAAAAAAACAATAGACACCATCAGAACATTTGTAATGGTTTTACTGGTTATAATAGGAATAGTAGGTATATAATAGGAATAGTAGGTTAATGGAAACTGTAATGGACCCTGTGGGTCTCTAACTGGTCACCTTCTATTGGTGGCTTGTTATAACCAATAAATCCTAAAGGAATATGTCCCAACACACACACGCGCACGCGCACACGCATACGCGCACGTACACACAAAGTTGATAGTTTGTTAGTTAAATGTTGATAGTTTGAAAGGATTAGCGGAAACGATTAGATTTGTTTTTGTGATGTTCTACTGTTTTTTTCAGGAGGGATGTTAGGCTACATGCACTTACTATTATAATAACAATAAACCACATGCTTGCATTATTACATGCAAGTAACCCTAAGGCAAACCCTAATCCTAACCATATAGTAAGCAGTCTACATGTAGTTTAATATATATATATATATATATATATATATATATATTAATGCATTAATATTACTCAGTCAGTACTTAAATGTATATTGCACTGTAAAAAGGACACCTTAAAATAAAGTGTATTTTTTTTTTACAAATATTTAAAACAAACAAAAATAAATAAATACTTTAGAGGGGTTGAAACCTATAATTAGCGTCCTGCTAATCAATAACAGTCCAGTAAACGCATCTGGGCAACAAGCAACGTAAGTTGACTTCAGCACGTGAATGAACGGTGCATGGCCAGAAGAGAGAGAACGTATTTGTCGTTTATAGCACAGTCTCGTGTGCAACATCACATAAAATATCAATAAACAATGTGAATTTGAGAACATTTCAGGTCACAGGCCACATATAGGGCAACCACGCAGACCGTGGTGTGATCGTGCTGCACTCCAGCGGCGGAGAGAAGAACCAGCGAGGAGCAAGTCACATGACTGCTGCGTTTCATCAGAAGCACTGTCAATACGACTGCCTGGTACAGACACATCTAAAGAAAGACCTAGTATTTAGAAATATAATGTATATATACACATATAATGGGAAAAAAAGGATTAGATCACTTGCTGATTTTGTAAGTTTGCCCACTGACATAGAAATGATCAGTCTATCATTTTAATGGTTATGGTTTATTTGAACAGTGAGAGACAGAATAACAAGTACTGTCATGTTTTGTGAAGGGATCAAATACTTATTTGACTCATTAAAATGCAAATTGTTATCCTGTCTCTCGCTGCACCCGTTTAGCAAGAAATCTTGGAGCACTTCATGCTTCCTTTCTGCTGACCAGCTTTTTAAAGATGTTGATTTCATTTTCCAGCAGGATTTGGCACCTGGCCACACTGCCAAAAGCACCAAAAGTTGGTTAAATGACCATGGTGTTGGTGTGCTTGACTGGCCAGCAAACTCACCAGACCTGAACCCAATAGAGAATCTATGGGGTATTGTCAAGATGAAAATTAGAAACAAGAGACCAAAAAATGCAGATGAGCTGAAGGCCACTGTCAAAGAAACCTGGGCTTCCATACCACCTCAGCAGTGCCACAAACTGATCACCTCCATGCCACGCCGAATTGAGCCAGTAATTAAAGTAAAAGGAGCCCCTACCAAGTATTGAGTACATGTACAGTAAATGAACATACTTTCCAGAAGGCCAAAAATTCATTAAAAATGTTTTTTTATTGGTCTTATGAAGTATTATAATTTGTTGAGATAGTAAATTGGTGGGTTTTTGTTAAATGTGAGCCAAAATCATCACAATTAATAGAATCAAAGACTTAAACTACTTCAGTCTGTGTGCAATTAATTTAATACACGAGTTTCACAATTTGAGTTGAATTACTGAAATAAATGAACTTTTCCACGACATTCAAATTTATTGAGATGCAGCTTTAAATGCGAAATAGCACATTTCTCCAGCGTAGTGAGACTTTATATAAAGTGTCCACCCTGGACTCTTCCGGTGGTTCCCCCAATTATTTTAAGGATATTAGATGTCAAACATTTTGTTGTTGCATAACCAAATTGCTTTACAAATGCATACAATATGTACTTTTAGTTGATTTATTATAACCTCTCTTGGCACCACAGAACTGAGATGCAGGAACATGTTGGACTGCAATTTCTAAAAGAGCAATATGTAAACGGTGCGGAGCGATTTATAAAAGAGCAATATGACGTCCATCACTGGCTGCTTACATTTTAGACTGCTGGCAATTAGGAAGAAATATTAACACTCAAACATGTCTTGGTCATGTGATTTTAGCAGATTATGACTGATCTGAACTACAACCACACTGCAATATCACTAGGAAACTACACAGATACTGCAGTAAAAAGAGCTTATATAAAAGTTAAAATGAATCATTCATAATACTCACCCGCATGTTTTTCCAGACTTAATAAGGGTATTTAAAAATATAAAACTATATACACTTTTTTAGGTGAACTTATTTGAACCACTCAACTTTTAAACCATCCATAAAATAAAATAAATAAAATAATACAAATACAATCAAAAGTAAAATTCTTTACTGGTACAATTCATAGCACTGTAGCCATTTCATAACAGCAACAAAAACAAACAGAACTAAATATAAACCGACCAATATGCACTGAAAAGCATTTTACAAAAACACTGCACAAAGTCCTATCTCTTAGTTAAATTTCCATAAAATAAATAGGCATGAACAAATCAATAGTATTTTACAAACGACTTTTTTAGGTCAACACAGCGTTGACGGCGCAGTTCAATAAACGAACCCTTGACTTTTCAAACGGATATATATCCAACGAATCATAGGACTTGTGCAACTTACATTTCCTTTATAAAGACATAGCAGTGCATAGTCTACTTGAACTAAAACGATTAAAAACACAATCAAAGGACAAATATGATGACAGGGTGCACCTCTTTATGTAAAATAAACACTGATACACGTCCAATAAAAAGGTCTAATTACAATAAGTTACATTCCTGCAGCGAATCGTGACTGTGATATGACTACTGACGAGAGAAACAAACAAGTGTTTTATGTCCAGTTTTACTCAAATGTACACATACTAACATCCACTCCTTTCTCTGGAGAAACCATCTGAGGTCAAACCAGTGTCTCCTGCAATTTATGGCTGTTATGAGGTTATTTCTTAAATGTAAATATATATATATAAATCCCCTTAAAAAAAAGAGCATGAAATGAAGTGCCTGTTGGGTGAAAACTTGCCTGGGTCATATTTCACCCAAAAAATATATATAAATAACACATATATATATGTTTAAAAATATAAAAGTACTTACACTCTCAATAATACTGCAACATTTATGTATTATAAGATTTTTAAAAATGTGTTACAATAAAAACATTCAAATGAGTACAAGTTAAAAAGAAGTAGAACAAATGCAATCATAATGTCAAAAAAATTAAAAGGTTTAATATACTTTTTTTTTTATTATTACAGCAATGAGAAAGCTCATCTTAAGAAGACTTGTTTTTTTGAGTAAAAATGCTTATTCTTGAAAATAATGCCACAATGCAAAAAAAAACAAAAAACTGTAGCCCTAAAGTAGGATTAATTTGGTAAATGATTTGGGGTAAAACATGACCCAGACATATTCTCATCAGGCTTTGTGAGATGAACTGGTTTAGTGGTTGTAAAGGTTTTAGAAAGGACCAAATACTCCCTCTGATAGCAGACGGTCACGTCAAAGCGCCAGTGACCGGTGGACGAGGCTCAAGTCCAGCTTCCTGAACTTCACTCCTCTCTGTACATTCAGAAAACAAAGGAAAAATACAATGTACACAGAATGAGAGAAGCGTGATCTGTCTGAAGGCACAGATTCCTCTACACGGGGCCCGGCTGCAAGGGCATGAATCAGTGCAAGAACAGGGACTTGGGAAGGAAATGAGTGGGAATGCTTAGCTTAAACGCATTGCTCTTTCCCGCTGTGCTCCTTGTAGCTTTGTGTCGGCCATCATTCATATTAAAGTCTTGAAAATGTGTCTAGCAAGCCCAGTTTCGTCCGTGCGTCTCCTGTATGTACATAAAGGGTTATAAAGCAGTGTACAGCGGGCCTGATTACGGAGTGTGAGGTTTGCCGTGAACTCTGAAGCGATACAGGCAGGTGTATTCGGGATGACCCCAGTTCGACAGCACTCGCATCTCAATGATCTGAAAGGCCTTGTCGTTCTCCTCCTGGGAAGAGAAGCAAAGTGAAACGTGGTCAGGACTTCATTGTAGCTCTATTCCAAAAGATATAAACTAAATTAAATGACCGATGTGGAACATAAAGAGCACACGTAAGACTCAATTCAACATTTGTTCCAAGAACGTAGTTTGACAGCAGCATCTTGCTAAGCTAATAACACTTGATTTTATTACTAGCTTTTTGCAATGCATGCTGGGATAGCTTTCTCTGAAATTGCTGAATGTGGCCCAAAATAAAAAGGCACTTTGCATATTGAACTATTTTTCTTCTGTTGCTGCCCACCTTTTGACAAATCCTCGTTTTATTTCTTCCAAAATGTAGTTATATTTTTTAGATTCTATTTTATTTGTTTAATTAAATATTACTAACCAATAAGGATTTAACAATTGTATTATCTACTAAAATTAACAATAATTGTGCCCTATGAAATTTCATTTTTTTTCAGTTTTAGGAGTTAATGCAAATGTATTATCAAAAACAACAGTGATAAAATAAATGCATAATATTTAATCAGAGGTGGAAAGAGTACAAAAATATTGTACTCAAGTAAAAGTACCATTACATTACTGAAATTTTACTTAAGTACAAGTAAAAGTACCAGTCTAAAAATATACTCAAGTAAAAGTAAAAAGTAGCTCATTTAAAATTTACTCAGAGTAAAAAGTACTTAGTTACATTTTAACAATGGGAGGGAAAACTGTGATAGACCAAAGATGTCAAACTCAGTTCCTGGAGGGCCACAGCCCTACACAGTGTAGATATTACCCTAATTAAACACATCTGATCCAGCTAAACTAATCATTTATGCTTATTTGAAAACTACATGGTGTGTGTGTTGGAGCAGGGTTGGAACTAAACTCTTTAGGGCTGTGGCCCTCCAGTAACACCCTCCAGAGTTTGACACACCTGGGATATGGGCCTATAAATCTCAAACTAGGTGTTTTTAATTAAATGAATCAGTTAATCAGAATAATAACACATTTAGGCTGTTACCAGGGAAATTAAATCAGTATCAACAAAATTAATCTTTGCAATGCAGAGGAAACGCAGAAGCTTCATCTGAAGAGGCATAGATGTATTTACACTGACATGAATGCATTTAGCCTGCAGTTACAAATGCAGAAATAATGTTTTGATAAATAAGAACCACAAAACCATAAGGGTCCATTTTCCTAAATTGCGATTTATACATCATCTGAAAGCTGAATAAATAATATTTCCATTGATGTATGGTTTGTTATGATCGGACAATATTTGAAAATCTGGAATCTGAGGGTGCAAACAATCCAAATATTGAGAAAATCTCCTTTAAAGTTGTTCAAATTAAGCTCTTAGTTTTGATATATTTACAGTAGGAACTTTACAAAATATATTAATGGAACATGATCGTTACTTAATATGCTAATGCTTTTTGGCATAAAATAAAAATGTATAATTGTAACCCATACAATGTATTGTTGGCTATTGCTACAAATATACCCCAGCGACTTAAGACTGGTTTTGTGCTCCAGGCCAGGGTCACAAATGTTATATAGTCATTTGAAATAAAAAAATAAATAAATCAAAAGATACTTTAAATGTTAAATTAGAACCACCAGTAGGTGTCAGCAAGTCACTGATAAGTGAGTCATTGCGATTGAACAGAATCATTTAAACGGTTAATTCAAGGAACAAAACACGCCATTGCTCAGAGTCAGAGACGCAAAACTGTGTATGGAATTATTTTTGTTGTCGAAATAGAGCAAAAACAGGTAATATGATGTCTAAAACTTAAGTCTCTTAATTAACTTCTTGTTTTTTGAACTGTTGTAAAAAGCAAAACTACAGGCCTATGTAATCATGGTGATTTTTTGAGAAAAACGGCATTCTTCATGTGATGTTGACTTACTATATTAAATTATATAAATATATACATTTTCTTCTTCTATATCTTCAATTTTGTGATCATTCTAAACGCATTTTAACAGACTGAATCACGCAGTTCAACATATCGCAGTTCACATATCGCGCCTAAAAACGCGTGGAAAACGTTTGTCGCTGCTAAGCAACCATCAGCTGCGCTCTCCGTTACACAAGAAGGAAATTTCGTCACATGACCTGCGGTGCGCTTGCGGCATTCTGAAAAGTTGAGATGTTTTTATATCGATGCGGCGCGGACACGCCTGGAAAAAACGAGCGCGTCACTTCCATTATGAGCGCGCATACCGCGCGTCTACATTTGAAATAACGAATTTGAGGCGCAAAAGACGCGATATGTGAGCGGCCTCTAAATGCTCGCGCACGCACTAGTCTAATCTAACGTTACTAGATTTCACGGCACACTGTTTAGAGTGATTTGTTTGGTTTTTGGCAAAATACTGATAATGTCAAATCGCACATCGTTAAAACAACAATTACTATATTATCTCAGATGATATCGCACACCCTGCACCACTGTCTTTTTGGCTCATTTGTGCAAAACCTTTTGCTAAACTGTCAAAGCTTCATTTTAACCACCAATGCAACGATGCAAGTATTTACGTTACGTTACCTCTACATGCTTGCGAAGGGCGATGTCGAGATGTTATAAGCTGCTAGTTCGGTCTCCCGAGGCAAACACAGCTTACACTGCATAATAGAGCATGAATATATGGCCAGGGGCACTTCATTCCTTCGAGTTCAACTTCAGCAGAGTACGACGGGGTTTGGTTTTCAGCTGGGTCTGCACCATTAACGCCTGTCTTGTTCGTCTGCATCTTTCTTGTGATTTTAGCGCCAGTTTCTTCTTCTGCACATTATTTGCTGCAGTAGTTTCCACGGAGCGATTTTTTTTTACTCAGTAACGAATGTGTTTTAAAATGTAGCGAAGTACAATACTTCACACAAAATATACTTAAGTAAAAGTAAAATTACAGATTAAAAAAATTACTTAAAAAAGTACAAGTACACAAAAAAGCTACTCAATTACAGTAACGCGAGTAAATGTAATTCGTTACTTTCCACCTCTGTATTTAATCAATTTAATCAATATTTTAAAACGTAAACAAAATGAATAATTCATTTCATTATTTGGCAAACAAAGTGCTGCACAACAGAGGTTTACTGTTTATATGATCACATGGGGGAAAAATAGAATGAAATTCCTTTAAAAATAACGTTTGAATCATCTGTAGTATTATTATGTTTTTTTTAACTATGAGAAATACATTCTACTGTAAAATAGTAATATATAGTATTTATTATTCATCAGACTTTGAATCCTGGAGCATTCCATGTTACACAGTAAACTATTTTAATGACCGTTTTCTGCAATTTTACTCATTTCGCATATTCTGTATGTTCATATTTTACCATAACTGGGAAGATCTGGAGTGATTCTCCATCTTCCTGATAGGTGTAGTCACCCAGCAGTTTCCCTTCCTCCTGATATTCATCATCCAATCCCTGTGGATACAGAGAGCAAGACTTACAAGATGCACAGCCTGGGACTATACACCACCACTTAACTTAACTAGCCATAAATATAAGTACACACTCATAAATCAGACACAAGTGTGTATTCTTACATGGACAGAGAATCGGCGTGGTGCGCTGCTGATGTTTCCAGAAGGAGAGAGGCTTTTGGGAATATGCTCCAGGCAGAAGGAGGTAGGGATCATGCTTAAAGAGAGCCTGATCACCAGATAACCTTGGGAGCCTTTAAACGCCCAGCAGTTTCCTGGGTACATGTCCGGCTGCAAGATGACAGAAATTCACATCATACATCTGGTGTGTCTTACATGTTAGGACAAAAACTAATTTGGTTGTTGAAAATCACGTACATGCGTTCAATATCAAGACTCTATCCACCTCTATCTATCCATCTATTTATCTATCTATGGTTTGAGCTAAATAAAAGCTGCATTAACTGAGATGTATGATACACAGCTAGTGTGTACTTCAAGGTTTTACCTGGATGACGACCCGAGGTGACTGTGAGAAGTACCACAGCGGCACTCCAAACAGGCTCATCAGTGCTGTTTTAGTCTCGTACGTCTCAGAACAGCGTGTGCTGAGGATACTGCCACCTGCACACACACCCGTCTCATGTAAAAACCTCTTTAAAGGGTTTGTGATGTTTATACGGGTTGTGTTTTGTAGCCGCGCTTACCTCCAGACTCCAGAGCGTAGTCCACCTGTCCGGTGCGATCCTCCGAGTACAGCTTCAGCGCACGCTGGACGATCAGCTGGACTTGCTGACAAATTGAAGGGAAACACGGACGTTATTAGAAGAGAGATTTAAATGACATCGGTGTGTTAAAGAGAGAAATAAAATCCTCAAATACGGCCCATTAAATGCATTTTACTCCGTTGCATGAGACCATGTCATTATTATTCTAACAGACAAACTGCTTGTCATTTGATGTGAAATGAACTTGACATTTTAGTTAAGATGTGACATTTTTGACATTTTAGTTAAGATGTGATATTTTTGACATTTTAGTTAAGCTGTGGTATTAGCGAGTCCATTTTAAAAGAGCAAGACGTACACCCTTTTAAGTTTGGGGTCAGTAAGTTTTTTAAAGATGTCTTTGTTCACAAAGGCAGCATTTATTTGATTGAAAATACAGAGAAACTGTAGATATTGTGAAATATTACAATTATAAAAATATCTATTTTGCATTTTAAAATATATTAATATAATATATTAATGAATTTTCAGCATCATTACTCCAGTTTTCAGTGTCACATGATCCTTCAGAAATCATACTAATATGCTGATTTGCTGCTCCAGATTATAAAAAAAAAAAAAAAAAAAAAAAAGGTTTTGGTGCTTAATATTTTTTTGGAGATGGTGATAGATTTAAATTGGTGTCTTTGATACTGTTACTGTCTTTAATGAATATAAAGTTCATCTTTTATAAGATCATAAATGACTTAATTATCACTTTTGATCAATTTAATGTATCCTTGCTGAATAAAAGTATTAATTTGTAAAAACAAAAAACACTTGCTGACCCAAAACACTAGTGTACAAACAGAAATTGTATTACCTCCTCTGACATCCCAGCAGCCCCGGCGGTGTGGGCGACGGTCTGAGTAACCGTTTCAGCTGAGAACTGCTGCTGCTTGCTCTCTTGCAGCTGCAGGGACAGATTTTCCAGAATGCTGCGCTCCAGGGTCATGAGGGTTGCGGTGAGGTCAGAGGAGCGTGTGTACTGAGATGCCAGCCAGGGTAGCAGCGGCTCGGGAATCTCTGCTTCACCTCCATCACGACCGTACAACAGAGCGTACAACTGCTCCTTCACCTGCGCGGACACCTGGAGAAGATATTTGATATATATATATATGAAAAAAGCAGGATAAATGTATTATGTGCTGTATATAACATTACATACGGTTTCATGTATGGTGTCGAGTCGGTCACATTTGCCTCTACATCCCATCACTCCTTGTAGGTCTCCTCTGATGCGGCCCAGCTCTGCTTCCAGCCTCTGAACCTCAGAGAGCAAAGCATCATGCTTCTCCTGAGAGACTCCAACACTTAACCGGGAAGCACAAGAGCAAACATTAATACTGAGACAGGAGGAGCTCAAAACAAGTACTTCAGCTGGTGAATGATTAGCAGGTCTACCTGAGAGGAGCCTGTCCTGGAGCCTGCGGTGTTAGATGCATTTCCTTTGATTGAGAATAACATGATTGAGAAGAATTAGATTAATGAGTAGAATCAAAAAAATTTATAAAAAGTAGTTTTTTGTTACAGGTGCTAGAATGAAAATATTTTGTGCAATTGAAATGTTTAGAAATAGTAAAATAAAAAATTAGTACTTATAATCAGACAAGAATGCATCATGTTGCTCAAAATTGAGAGTAAAAAACAGTAAAAAAAATGTTTCTAGAGCAGCAAATCAGCATATTATTATGATTTCTGAAGATCATGTGACACTGAAGACTGGAGTAATGATGCTGAACATTCAGATTTGAATCGCAGAAATAAATTGCATTTGAAAATATATTCAACCGTTATTTTAATTTGTAATAATATTTCACGATATTACTGCTTTTACGGTTTCTTTACTTATCAAAGAGACACAAACATCTTACTGACACCAAACTTTTGAACAGTAGTGTGTGGCATTTCAAATACGTTCTATTATCTGTTGCAATTTCATAGTATTCCGTAAGAGAACCATCCGTAGTGATACACATCAGCATAGCAACAAATCATTTCGGAGTCTGAGGACGTGGGAGAACAATCTCTAAACAGTCGTTTCAGTCCTTTCAACAAGACCTGAATGTCTCCGAGTGTTTATACCTCCGTTCTAGAGTTCAGGTTCTTCAGCAGCAGCTCCAGCTCGGCTAGTCGAGCTTCAAGACTCGTCTGATGCTGCACACGCTGGTCCTCAGTCTGGAAGACATTGTGAGAGTAAAACACTATGAAAACAACTAGATAAAACACTGTAGTTTAACATTTGATATAGAAGACATTTACTCTTTTTAAATTTTCTTAATCTTTTAACAACATTAATTAAATTTCTAGATAAAATCCTTGCCTAGTAACATTAAAAGCAGAACTTTAAAATATGCTTTCATTTTATTTTGTATTTATAATTTGTTGGTTTACTTTATACTCATATTCACGGCAAACAATACAATTAAACTTCTTAAACAACAGCATTATAATAACTACATAAAATCTTGTGACAGAAACTGACAAATTTTCCAGGATTTAAAAAAATATAATAATAATAATAACATTAAAGATTAAATATCCTATAAAATATGTTTCCACATTTATTTTTATTCACTTAGTATTTATTTTAATATCAGCTTCAAAGGCAACAGTCATGGCAAAATATATATATAAAATATATATTATAATAAAAATATAATTATAATAAGAAAAATAATATAATTTCCCATTTACTATATAACATATTTCAGTTTAATGTTTGTAGTTTAAATGAAAAACATCTAATAAAGACATTTTAGAAGAAATGTTGAATAAGATCATTAAAAGCAGGACTGTCCCATAAAAAAAAGACGTTTTGGCGATCACTTTAGAAGTGAAAATATCTAAGGATCAAGGAAACCTAATGAGTAAAGCACAAGACGAGCACTCATTCTGACCTCTGCCCTGCTGACCGCTACTCTCTCCATCTCTCCCTTGAGCGCGGTGAACTTGGGCTCCAGGAGCTGAGAAACCCACAGGCTGAGACTCTCTCTGTCTGTCTGTGTGTTTATCTGATCCTGAAGGGTCTGAACTAAACCCACGGCCTCCTCATGCTGCTGTTTAGCCTTCAGCTCCCCCTGCTGGAGACTTTCCCACAGCGCCGCCACACGCTGCTCCAGCAGAGCCAAACGCTCGCTGCTAATGGACTCTGAAGCAGCCTGAAAGAATTCAGATCAGAATTTGATAAAAATGCATGTTTTTTTTCCTGAATGATTAAATCTCAGATTTCACACAAGACTGGTCTTGGTTTGTTACCTGTGAGATCGCCGGCGGAGAGATGTGCTGTTCTTCAGCAAGTGGTTCTTTTGTGAAAGAAGGTAATACGGGTAAAGATGGGAGTGAAGGAAGTAATGGGAAAGAAGTGACGGCTGTTTTCCACTCTGTGAGGTTTATAGCTGGAAGGAAGGACAGAGTGATGGGCGGACCGAGGCACCATAATCCTATAAATCGAGAGAAAGGGAAACTTTAAAAAAGACAGGATCTCTAAAAATCACACAGTGAAAGAAACTGCTATAAGGAGTTTATGGACTTTCTGGTCTAAAAAACTAAGACATTTCAGAAGTTATGGAGTTGAAGAGGGTGAAAGAATAAGAGATTATGTGTGTGTGTTTGTGCAATCCTGAATAAGTGTGCAAGTAAATCAAGAGAATAAGCAAAACCACCTGGGTATAATAACTACGGGTGATTACACAATTGTGGTTGTTCATCAGTGCCAGCGGTTTCGTGAAGGAATGTTTGGATTGTAACAACGGTTTCTGTGCCACTAGTGTCACTAAAATGAATTGCAATAACAATGCCTGTTTTTATAAGGATAGTTCACCCAAAAATGAACATTTTGTCTTCATTTACTCACCCTCAAGTAGTTCCAAACCTGTATGAATGTTTTGTTCTACTGAACACAAAGGAAGATATTCTGAAGAATGTGGGAAACAGAGCAGTTTTGAGGCACCATTGACTTCCATAGTGTTTTTTTTCCTACTATGAAAGTCAATGGTGCCCCAAAACAGCCTGGTTACAAACTTTCTTCAAAATATCTTAATTTGTGTTCGGCAGAACAAAGAAATTCATACCGGTTTGGAACTACTTCAGACTACTAAATACGTGACCTCACGTGAAGTATTATGACAAAATGCATTATGAAGAAGAATTGGACCTGTTCTGCAGCTGCATTAGACCAAACATTAGCATCATGCTTCATAAGACAATTTATGAGATTAATAGTACACTTTAATTCAGAACTCACTTCAAACCACCACTGATGTTTGTAATGACTTCCGATCGTTTGTGATAACTTTGCGATCACATGTGTAATTTACTGTTGCTAAAATACGCTATTCATAGCCGTTTATATCGCTGCACAAATAAGCATTTCAGATGTAGGCTACACATTCAAGAACTACTCAAGAAAATCACATACAAATCCTATCATCATAGTGTGTTTATTATCTTAAATAATCTGTGGCTGTTGTCATGTTTATTTCCGCTGTGTAAAAGCCTTAACATGTATGCTCTGGCTGAAACTCACGTTGTTTGTGTTACAACCGCCTCTCCGTTCTTAAGCTGCCAGGTATACATTCCACGTATAATACACATTAGAAAAAGAAGCCCAAAAAAACTCAACCCACGGCTCGTGATGACCGACCGTAATATGAGACTTCTCCCGCTAGCATTGATATCTGTAAACCCTTGCGTCGAGTTTCCCACCGTACTTATTATGAAATATTTTATAAATCCCTCCATGGAATAACTGAGGGTGCTATTGATTTCGTTTGCACCCCGTAGAACCGGGCCTGCATTAACCCAGTCTTCAGTGTCACGTGATCCTTTAGAATTCATTCTAATACACGGATTTGCTTTTTCCCCTTTTAAATAAACTGAATGCTTTCTTGTTAAATAAAATGATTAATTTAAATAAAAAAATATTTTGAAGGTGTATATCTGGTAGTGTATATCTAATCTTTCAACTCATGCATCATCAGCTAAACAAGCAAATCCAGTTACTTTTTCTTGGTGTCAGCACAAAAATACCAGGAACAGACTGGGTGTATCTACCTGTGAAGGACCGTTTTAATGAAGACAATCTAGCTACATGTATACAAGTAATAGGGGTGTAAATCGGATAGTTCCTCACGATTCAATACAATATCGATTATCATACCCAGCAATACGATATTTGCCGATACCTCAAAAAATTATATGATACGATTCGATACAGGAGTATATCGATATTATATACCTATTTTAAACAACCATCTACATGTTTTATTAACTCAGAAATGCAACCAAAAATATATAACGAACATAAATAAAAAAATCCTACTATGGGCTCATCTTTTCTGCAGATAACCAAATTACAAGCAATAGCAGAAAATAAATACAATAGAAGAAAGACACAAGTTCAATAAACAGTGCTTTTCAGGTTTTTCAGCTCAGTCTAAAATACATTTTCAGGTACGCTACAGAAATGTAATAATCAAATGTAAAATAACTGCATAGTCTTCACTGTATAAATTAAATAGTCTATAAATGAATACTTTTTGATGTTACAAGGGTTATCTATTCAGGAGCAGTGAGCACTTGTATTTTTCTTTGACAGCATTAGATTTATTATTAGTTTTCTTTCACTTTAAGAACGAAAGCACATATTTAATATACTGATACACATGCCTTTTTTATTAAGACTTTATATTAAGACTTATGCTTTTCTTAACCTATTGTTTACAAGGATATTAGCCAAAACATGCATTTTGATGTAGTTTTGTCTGAATTTATTGCTCCATGCTCAAAAAAGCGGAG
This sequence comes from Oxygymnocypris stewartii, assembly GCA_003573665.1. Classification (NCBI taxonomy): domain Eukaryota; kingdom Metazoa; phylum Chordata; class Actinopteri; order Cypriniformes; family Cyprinidae; genus Oxygymnocypris; species Oxygymnocypris stewartii. The sequence goes on from QVTF01013358.1 coordinate 132,585, forward strand.
GAGAGCTCAATTTAGTATTCGTGCAGAGTTGACGCGGCTGTCTGTGTGCGCGCGCTTCAGATGCGTGTGTACGCTTCAAAAAGGTCTTCCATTTATAAAGTATCCCAACTTCCATAAGAACAGTTCCTTTAACACTAATCATTAATATTCCTTCAATGGCAGTGTTACAAATCAAGCCAATTGAAATCTCACCGAACAGCAGCAGTAAGGGTAGCAGAAACAGAAGAAGCTTCAGTAGTTTGGGCAGACACCTGACAGAGAGAAAAAAAACACTGTCAAACACTACATTTATCATATGCACATGAGTTAAATATTAGCACTCTGAAAAAAAAAAACACATATCACATGATTATAGTGCGTTACAAAAAAACAAAAAGACAATATTTATATTAAGGATCAAATACTTCACATTTGTACCTGGTGAGAAGAAAGACATTGATCAGAGACATGAGCGCGACCAGCTGATACCATCCTGTTCCCAGCCACCAGAAGGCGCCAGTCGCTGCTTTCCCTGTTCACAGCACGTGTAAGAGCAGAAGAGGAAATTATATGACGTGAAGAATGCTCCAAGTGACACACTGACAGGTTTAAATGATTTAAGGAAGATAATTATTAGTCAAAGATTCAGAAACAGAGACAGATGGACTCCACCACCACAGCTGAGAAGCTAAGAAAGGAAGAGCTGGTTAAAATGATTTGACTGTTCAGACAGAAGTGATGTGGGTTCACTGTGCTAGAAAAACGATCAATATATGCGAAAGTCTAATAAGCCACACTGATATGAGGGAAAGGAGAGAGCAAGAGACAAAAGACAAGCATGCTGGAGTCTGAATTTATATCGACCTGGAGAACACACTGCCAACCACAGAACGGACTTCAGCTTCCGGGTCACAAACGCACCGGTCGAGCCGAAACCTCGGCAAACCCGCAGAAGCCCATAACCTGGGTGTGTACCATCAAAACAGCCAAAACAGAACACAATCAGACAACATCCTGCGATATCCAATCCATCTCACACCCCCCCAAATCGCTTTCATTTCAGTGTCTTACATAATACTCTTTCAGCTAACAAATGGATGGAAAACATAAATGGTGAAAGACACACAAAGGTATCTCTACTGGAATGAGACACTGAAGTCGACGTCTACTGGGAAGAAGTGTAAAGATCTGAAGGTGTATAACCTGTGTAAGAAACAATGGCCCACAAGGCTGCGAATACATGGTGGGTGTAGGAATAGCGTTTGTGCTCCGTGTGCATTTCCATGTGCTGTTTTCCTTTACAGTCATCACCTGAAAATCAGCAGGGACGACAACATCAACAAAGATGTGTGTTTACAGTCTTACCACAGTACATTCAAGGAGATAATAGAAGTCTAGAACACACATTTATAAAATAATACATTCTAAATAATACACTGCTGTTCAAAAGTTTGGGGTCGGTAAAATATATTTTTAAAAATACATTAATACTTTTATTCAGCAAGGATGCATTAAATTGATTTAAAGTGACAGTAAAGACATTTAAAATCTTTCAAAAGATTTGAATTTCAAATAAATTCTGTTCTTTTGAAGTTCTATGCAAAGAATCTTAAAAAAATATGCTTTACAGTTTCCACAAAATATTCAGCAGCTACTGTTTAATATTGATAATAATACGTTGTTTTAAACTAATATTTCACAATTTTACAGTTTGTGTGTATTTTTGACCAAACAAATGCAGCCTTGATGAGACCTCTTTCAAAACATCTTACCAATCCCAAACTTTTGAAAAGTACAGAAAATTTAAATCTCAATCTATTAAATAATACATTCAAAATGACTGAAAACATAAATGTACATGTAAATAAAATAAGACTGAGATATATGGACAGGAAGGCAACATAAACATCACAAATAGCTCAAGTAATAATAATGTTACATTTAAATAACACTTTTCTAGACACTCAAAGCGCTTTACATTGAGAGGGGAATCTCCTCATCCACCATCAGTGTGCAGTATTCACCTGGATGATGTGACGTAGGGGTGTGCGATATGACGATTTTTGATCGTGGATGATAAAAATGTCTCCACGATCTGCTTTTAAGGAAATATCGTAGTATCGTGCTACAGCACACATTCTATCAGTTACAGTTCAGGCGCCGCCGTCTCTATATAGTGTACAACACGACTTACAGCGGTAGAGTTACTCTGACAGGATACTGCACTTATTCGCAATCGCAAAAGTACATTATTTGCCTTCAAGCCTTGCCGGTTAAACGTTTCATTCACGCGCTGGTCTGACCTTATTCTGAGCGCATACACCAGAAGCACGCGCACTAAAACCCTGTCAAACAGCGCCTGATTACTGAACTAAATTATCTTTTACGCTAATACGGTCAAAAACACAAGGTTTACGTATAGACTCAGTTGGTTATGTCTAAAATGAAAGTAAACACAACAGCTGAGACAAACGGATGCGCGCCTGCATATTAGATGCGTGCAGGTCTTAAAGGGACAGTATTAAACATGCAGCCGACTGTTATTAAAGGGATAGTTCACCCTAAAATGTAATTTCTGTCATTTTTTACTCACTCATATGTTGTCCCAACCCTGTATTAATTTCTTTCTTGTGCTGAACACAAAATAAGATATTTTGGTGAATCTGGGAAACCAAACAGTTGCTGGTCCACATTGATTTTGCTAGAAAAACGATCAATATATGCGAAAGTCTAATAAACCACACTGATATGAGGGAAAGGAGAGAGCAAGAGACAAAAGACAAGCATGCTGGAGTCTGAATTTATATCGACCTGGAGAACACACTGCCAACCACAGAACGGACTTCAGCTTCCGGGTCACAAACGCACCGGTCGAGCCGAAACCTCGGCAAACCCGCAGAAGCCCATAACCTGGGTGTGTACCATCAAAACAGCCAAAACAGAACACAATCAGACAACATCCTGCGATATCCAATCCATCTCACACCCCCCCAAATCACTTTCATTTCAGTGTCTTACATAATACTCTTTCAGCTAACAAATGGATGGAAAACATAAATGGTGAAAGACACACAAAGGTATCTCTACTGGAATGAGACACTGAAGTCGACGTCTACTGGGAAGAAGTGTAAAGATCTGAAGGTGTATAACCTGTGTAAGAAACAATGGCCCACAAGGCTGCGAATACATGGTGGGTGTAGGAATAGCGTTTGTGCTCCGTGTGCATTTCCATGTGCTGTTTTCCTTTACAGTCATCACCTGAAAATCAGCAGGGACGACAACATCAACAAAGATGTGTGTTTACAGTCTTACCACAGTACATTCAAGGAGATAATAGAAGTCTAGAACACACATTTATAAAATAATACATTCTAAATAATACACTGCTGTTCAAAAGTTTGGGGTCGGTAAAATATATTTTTAAAAATACATTAATACTTTTATTCAGCAAGGATGCATTAAATTGATTTAAAGTGACAGTAAAGACATTTAGAATCTTTCAAAAGATTTGAATTTCAAACAAATTCTGTTCTTTTGAAGTTCTATGCAAAGAATCAAGAAAAAATTTGCTTTACAGTTTCCACAAAATATTAGGCAGCTACTGTTACTGTAATATTGAGAATAAGAAGTTATTTTATACTCTAAATTATAATTTACAGTTTGTGTGTATTTTTGACCAAACAAATGCAGCCTTGATGAGACCTCTTTCAAAACATCTTACCAATCCCAAACTTTTGAAAAGTACAGAAAATTTTAATCTCAATCTATTAAATAATACATTCAAAATGACTGAAAACTACTGGAAATATAAATGCACTTGTAAATAAAAAAAGACTGAGATATATGGACAGGAAGGCAACAAACATCACAAATAGCTCAAGTAATAATAATAATGTTACATTTAAATAACACTTTTTTTAGACTCAAAGCGCTTTACATTAAGAGGGGAATCTCCTCATCCACCATCAGTGTGCAGCATCCACCTGGATGATGTGATGGCAGCCATATTGCACCAAAATGCCCACCACACACCAGCTTATGGTGGAGAGGAGACAGTGATGAAGTCAGTCAGTGTATGGGGATGATTAGGAGGCCATGATGGTCAGAGGCCATTGGGGAAATTTGGCCAGGATGCCGAGGTCACACCTTTAACACTCTTTTCGAAAGACATCCTGGGATTTTTAATGACCTCAGAGAGTCAGGACCTCGGTTTAACGTATAGTTAAACAGTATAGTTTCCCCGTCACTATACTGAGGGGTTAGGACCCACACAGACCCCTGCTGGCCTCACTAACACCTCTTAAAGCAGCAACCTATATATCTAAATCTAACCAACCTAAATCACATGCTCTGTTGACCATCAGGCTTAGGTTCTTCGCTTAAACTAGCCATAAACATAATCTGGAGCTCAGAGCTCATCTACATGGAAATCCACTCTAATCTGCATGTGGTTCACTTAATTATTTTTCAACCTCTGATAATGATGGATTATAACCTAATGAGACCAAATACTGGATGCTTCACCTGACAGACTTGTAGAACAGCTAAAAAGACCAAAATACAAATCTAGACTTCTGTTGATGCCATTTCACTACTAAAATCATTAGCCGCACAAACGTCAATGTCATATGTTACAATAGTTCATTAGCTGTAGAGCTTTCTATTGCACTGAAGGATTGTTTATGTCTCCAGTGTGTACTTACAGAGTGAGCCGTTGAGATTGAGATGGCTGTCTGTGGTCACTAGATCTCGCACATTCACACTGCCACAGTAGCTGTCATGAGCTGAAACACAAACAGCAAATAAACACTTGCTCATCTAAAATTTGAGAATGCTTTTCACTTTATTTCACAAAAAGCGAGTGGACATGAATTTGCATATACACATAAAAAATAAATTACACATTGCAACTGGATATATTTCCAAATTGAAAATGGGAGATTATTTCTTTCTACATTTAAGATGCCTTTCTGTACTTCGAATATTCATGTTGAATCAAAAATAAAGATGTTAAACAAATTATTGCAACAACAACACAACAACAATATAAGGGTTAAAGAAATAGTGAGTGGGTGCGCCGTCAGAATGAGAGTCCAAACAGCTGTTAAAAATAATCACAATAATCCACACAACTCCAGTCCATCAGTTAACAAGAGAACATGTGCATGTTTGTAGGAAACAAATCCATCATTAAGGTGTTTTAACTTTAAACTGTTGCTTCTGGCAAAAATATCCATAGTCCATAATAACACTTCCTCCAGTGAACATTTCATCTTCTGCTGTCCTCTCACATCAAAATTCACCCACATATTTAGCTTAGAGCTGTTTTGGCTTGTAAACAGTGCTTGATATGTGCATATTTATCTTCCGATTCAGAAAGATAACTTTTTCACTAGAGAAAGCAACATCATGGATCGAGGAATCGTATTTAAGCAAGAAGAAAGGGTTTTAAGAAAAATGTCTTAATGATGGATTGGTTCCTTACAAACTGCTGCTTTTCATTTCACAAGACAGTAATTGACAGACTGGACAGGTGTGGATTATTGTGATGTATTTATCAGCTGTTTGGACTCTCAATCTGATGGCACCCATTCACTGCAGAGGATCTGTTGGTGAGCAAGTGATGTAATAATACATTTCTCCAAATCTGTTCTGATGAAAAAGCAAACCTTTCTTCAAAATGTTCTTTTTTTGGGTAAACTATTCCTGCAATTGAGTGTTTTGAAATATGGAGAGGCGATGTTCGTGACCTGACATGATCATGTCCTCACCTGTCTTGTCAACACTGTTCAGAGAAGTGGTCATAGTGGCGTCTGCAGCTGTCTGATACGCTGAAGACACAGACGTCGAGTATGGTAAGGAATATGCCGTTTCGTCCTCCTTCCCGTCTGCGTGGAATGAGCAGTCCTTACAAATATAGCCGTTGGCCAGATGAGTGTGCGCCTCTGTTTTACTGAGGTCTCCGTTCTCCAACAGAGAGCTGTGACCAGTTCTTCTTCTCTGTGCTGAACACAACATTAAGAGAAAAATACCAAATAGATCAATAAAAAGAGTCTAAGTTCACTGTTCACAGTTCAACATCAAAGGACTGAGCAAGAATGAGAGTGGTTTACTCCGTTAACTTAAACGCAATCTTGAGTTTCTAACAATAACAGTCGTTTATGCATAGTTTCATAGTTTAAACAGTCAGGAATAAATAAGCAATAGCTACAGTGAGACATTTGCCTGAAATGACACCAATTACAATTGACTATTTTCAAGTTTTCATGAAAGATTGCAAAGATAAACTGTAAAAAACAACAACAAAACACTGATTAAGGCAGTTCTTCACCCATAAATGCACTCAACTTCAGGATGTTCAAGATGCAGACGAGTTTGTTTGTTCATCAGAACAGCTTTAGAGTAATCTTTTATGAGCTGTTTGACGGCACCCATTCACTGCAAAGGATCCATTGATGAGCAATGATGATGCAATGCTAAATTTATCCAAATCTCTTCCGACAAAGAAACAAACTCATCTACACCCTGGATGGCCAGAGGGCGAGCACATTTTCAGCTAATTTTCACTTTGGGGTGAATGGTCCCTTTAAGAAAATTAAACAGGGTTAGTTTTGACTTTGCACACTCGTGAAGGCTACTGACCAGAGTATGTGTGTGTCCTGGAGCTCGGTCTCAGTGTGGACTGATCCAGCAGGCTGGAGATCAGAGATGCATCACTGGCTGTACTGGTGAAACTCAGGTCTGACAGAGTCTGGTCTGTCTGAGGAGTCATGCTCTGAGACACGCTCTCAGACTCGTTCACCGATGAGCCCTGCTGCTGTTTCCTGCTCCGCACAGACCTGTAACAGCAAGTCAATAACAATTGAAATAGAGTATGCACTTCTAGTACACCCTTTATAGTCATATAGTCGTGAGGATGTGCCATTTAAGATCACATGATCACAGAGTACATTGTTGCTAATAGAAGGAATTCAGTTCATTTATATATATACACAGTATTTTCGAAAAGTTTGAGATCGGTAAGATTTTCTAAAATGTTTTTGACAGAGGCCTCGTGCTCACCAAGGCTGCATTTATTTGATCAAAAATACAGTAAAAATTTAAATTACAAAATAAATCTCACAATTTAAAATATCGGTTTTCTATTTTTACATCTATTAGGATTTAATATTTAATTTATTCCGGTGATGCAGAGCTGAATTTTCAGCATCATTACTCCAGTCTTCAGTCACATGATCCTTCAGAAATCATTTTAATTAGATGCGCACGATATTGGATTTTTGCTGATATCCGATATGCCGCTATTTTCCAAATAATTTTGGCCAATACCGATATATTTCCTTTTTGTTTGAAAAGAACAACAAGTCTCTCCTGTGCAGAAATTATAAGCAATATAATTGTCATTTTGGTTAGTTTTTAACAAGAACTTATTTTTTATAATTAAATAAGCCATGCTTTTTTGACAGCACATTGAAACTTTGAAAATAACTATATATCAATTGCTGCATTTCTGACCCCAGAAAGATTTTAACCCTAACATTTTATCTGATTTATAAGATGTAACATTTGTAGATGGTTTTAAGCTAAAGAGTTGTACAAATTCTGAAAATCTTTTAGAGCTTATGATTTGTTTAAAAAATAAAACATTACACATTAATGAATAAATCAGTATCTATAAAATTATTTAATTTACAAGTGTCATGTTTGTGATTTTAGCTTCTGACCTTTAAATCAAAACATACTCATTTTATGACATCAATTACTGCTTTATTTATTCAGAAACAGTCTAAATGTTACTTGTGAAGGCTATTTTAATTTAATTAGAAATAGGCCGGCAGCGCCCCCTACAGATTAAAACTCCTTACCGAACAGGCATTTAGGACCCAGGGGGAGGCTGTTACTGTTTGCTCTATCACACACTGAACGCATCACAGATTAGATGTAGTGATCCAGAAGAGTGAATCTATCATTATTCAGACAAAACTTTGCTTCAAGAATGAGCCACACTGCTGACATGATCTAATCACTAGCACACCCTGAGCACATGTGAGTTAATGTATTCCTCAAATCAGGATATATCGGGATAATTTTTCATATCGGGCCGATGCCGATATTTACATTTAAAGCCATTATCGGCTGATTCCGATATCGGTCCGATAGTATAATTTTAATATTCTGATTTGCTCAAGAAACATCTCATAATGAATCCTGTACAAAACTGTTAATTTCTTTTTAAAAATGCTGTCCACTCTGCTTACAAGTATTCACTAAAAGACAAAACGTTACTTGCAAAAAAACTAATACTTCTATACTTGCATGATTACACTGTGTCAGTGTAATGGCCCATGATTAAGCACTGACACGCAGAATTTTCCGATATGAAAAATGATCCCGATATGTCTTGCCGATTAGAGGAATACATTAACTCACATGTGCTCAGGGTGTGCTAGTGATTAGATCATGTCAGCAGTGTGGCTCATTCTTGAAGCAAAGATGTCCACAGTAATAAGACAAAGAGGCTTTACAGTGTTAAAAGTTTACAATTTTCCAGTGATGCTGACAAAAACATGCCGCTCATCTCACGTAGAAGTGCTGGCATGTGGCTGTGCGTGTTTCTCGATGAGAAGTAATGCTGCACACTTGGTTTGTTATCTTACACCGACAGAGAGATGAGGATCTGACCTGCTGCTGCTGCTGGTGCTGGCCTGCTTGTAGGAGCCGACTTTGTGAATGCCTGTGAGGCTGTTGTCCTCATAAAAACCACTGCTGGTCTGTAGTCTCAAACTACGCCGAGACATTCTGGGAGAGTCGTACACGGGATGGATTTGATGCTCCTTCTCAAACTCAAGGGCTGCGGTTGAGTAACTTGAGCTGCAGGGCGAAAAAACATGTAAATATTATATGTCAATATATAACATTTAGACAAGCTGCACAAACTAGTCACATGGTATAACCTGTGGATTATAGTTGCTCATATTTACAAGTTTAATCTGGAGACACCTGCAGTCAGTAGTAAAAAAATAAATAATTAAAAACTGGAAGAAAAATTCTAAATTTGAATGACCCGGGAACATGCCACAAAACAAAGGAACGTTTCAAAGCAATACTTTAAAGCTCTTGGAGGCTATGACAAATGTGAGTGGTGCACCTTCCCAAAATCACCCAGCCCTTAAAACTGGGCGTAGCAGTAAGAGAGGTCACAAAAGAGGCGTACGGCAACTCAACAGGAGATACAGTCCTCCGTCAAAGACATAGGAGAAATTGTTGAGAAGATGACAACAGCCCACAAGCCTGTCTGCCTCAATATATCTGACTCCATTCAAGGCAGCAGCCTTGGTTTAAACAAAATTCATATTAATTTTGGCTAGAGTAGAATTAGAAAGATAAAAAAGGTGTTTAATGTGAGATGATTTGCTGTGAACTACCTGCTTGTCATGTTAGCATTACCCAGCATCAGAAAATCAAGAACATGTTAATGTGCAGGGCTCTAGACATGGGCGTAAATCCCGGGGGGGGACGGAGGGGACATGTCCCCCCCCATCCGAGGGTTGTCCCCCCCAAAAATAATATTTAAAAAGATCGCACTCTCTATTGTGAAAAATATATGTATGTATACCTAAAATAATTGTGTACGTAGAAAACCCCCCCTGCAAAAAATGCTTTTAGAAACAGTTGAGTTCCCCCTCCCCTTTCTCACAGTGGTTTGGCCCACTGCCTGCTTTCCCATTTCATCTCACCTACTCCACACACGAGTCAGGTGTGTGGCTGCGGCTCAGTTAATGTTGAACTCCAGTAAGTAGGATACTTTATTCACTTTAAATAAAGCGATTCTCTTTAATGTAGTTGATGCAGCAGACTCATTCATAAATTAGTTGCGGCAAAATGCTGATTAACGTTACCTATGTAATTTTCCAAGAATCTGCTATATTAGCGATTAAAATATTACTTATCTAGTTAACGTTAGCTTGTTTACAATAGCTTGTTGCATAGTGCACTGCAGCTTATGGGGGTTTTCCACTGACTGGTACCAGCTCGGTTCAGTTCGGTTCTGCTCTGTTTCGGACCTACAGTTTTCCACTACAACTGGTTGCTATAGCGACCAAACATTCTGAGAAGCAGCACGAGCAGAGCGCTCTAAGCTGAGGTAAACAACCTGGCATCATTACAATCGTCAGCATGGATGAAATAAAAGGGATTGTATTTCTTATCCTTGGTTTGTGGCTGTTTTAAATGAGCTGATCTGCTTTGTCATTGAACCTGAGAAAAACTTTGAAAATAACCATATTGACGCAGTCTCCGTGCTACAATAATAATGATAGAAGCAAAGTTTTTCACTGTGGGGACATATCTTTATAAGTACAATTTGACTGTATTATTTGTGTCCCCTTCAAAAATTGGTCATGAGAAATTTTATATTTATTGTCCCCCCTACTGTTAAATGAAATTTACGCCCATGGCTCTAGACTAACTTTTTGCACTGGTTGCACTGAACTTTTTTTTTCTTAGGTGCACCAGCACAAAAGTTAGGTGCACCCAAATTTTCATATAGGCAATATTGACTAGTAAACGATTAACTAACAATCTGGTCAACATAACGTTCTTTATTTGAAGCACAATTCTACAAGAAAGGTAACTTACTGAAAAAGTGCTTAAAGTGCTTCACTGAGCTGATATTTACATTTACATTTATGCATTTAGCAGACGCTTTTATCCAAAGCGACTTACAGCGCATTCAGGCTATACATTTTGTCAGTATGTGTGTTCCCTGGGAATTGAACCCACAACATTTGCGCTGCTAAAGCAATGCTCTAACTACTGAGCCACAGGAACACTATATAAACTTAAAACATCTCGAGATAAATGAAATAAAAATAAAATCTAATTGAAGTGTTTTAAGGGCTTCAAACTGAACATCTCATGGCTCGATGTCTTATGGACTATCCTCCACTGCAGTCACATGCCGCTCGGATGGCCAACTCCTGTAGTTTGGCCTTCTTGATCTTTGGCCTCGGCTAAACCAGCTGAACACACTCTCTCTAGCATCTTACATTGTGTCTGAATGAAGGATGCTCTAGTGCAGTGGTTCTCAAACAGCCCCTCCTCAAACCTATAAAAAAATCCGGCTCCCCATCCCACCTCAGACTACCAAATAATTTCACTAAACATTATGAAAAAAAAACAATACATATATTTACAGAAAAAAAACCTGTTCTGTGTAATTGTCTCTGTGCTCATACTGTATTAGAATGCAGCCAAATTCTCAATAAAACTGTTCTACTTTATACATTTTTACTTTACTGCTTCTTTTGTCAGTCAACGGGATAAATATGAAATAGTGACTGAAACACAGCCCTTTAAGAATACATAACCAGCTCTCCCTTCCAAGAAGCTAGTCTGCACAAAATTCCTAATTTATAATTTTATTGAGCCGTTGTCTGGTGAAATCAAATAATACACAGAAGATAAGACAAGACAAAGACAATTCCTGTGCTGTGATTTTGCTATATTTGCATGTAAAATTAGAGAAACAATAATATCTGTTTTAACTGAACATGCACCTCCTGACGCTCACTGAACAGAGCAGATGCAGAGAAAGAGCTGCGTGCGTGCTGATGACACGTTTGGGAATCCCTGCTCTAGGATAACGCTCCCAAACACACTGCTAATCAAACTGAAGAGTGCTTTTATAAACATCAGGATGAAGTTTAATATCTTTAATGGCCTCCCAGCTACTAGATCTAAACATCATTGAACCCTAACAGGAAGTTCATTATCCCTGAAAAGCAGCAGTAAAAAACAAACATTTTCTGAGTTTAATGTATATCAGTTACACTCATCATTAGGGGTCGACCGATTATCGGCGCCGATATTAAGCATTTTTACGATTATCGATATCGGCCATTTTCAAAACAGATTTGCCGATATATTTTTTTTTTATTATGCAAACAAACATAATATTTACAGGTGACATTATTTATTGGTGAATAAATAATACAGGTGAAATTATTTATTTTTTAAATGCGCTATTTGGCTCGATGCAGCCTGTCTGAGCTCAACACTCTGTGTAGAGCAATCTCCGCCCACCACTCATCTGATATGCAGAGTCACGAGTCCGACCAATCAACGCGGAAAACTGAAGGCAGTCTCTCACCGAAAGCACTTGCTAACTGGAGCTGCGTCAGTGATCACGCATCAGTTGTCTCTCAAAGGTAAGGCAGCAGCAGACGTTGCAATAAATCACAATCCACTATGATGTCCGCGATGTGGAAAATGCGGGCGGAATCGCGGAATGCAGTCATATAATGGAATTTACCGTATAACGCGGAATGTCATGGAATTTGTCGAAGTTTGGATGAATTAATCAAAAGTAGGTCAGTACACTTAAATCGACTCGCGCTATGGACTAGTATCTATAAATATTAAACTGCAAAAAACACTTTAAATATGAATCCTGCATGTTCTGCATCTCTGTTAATGAATGACACAGACGTGCGGTTTCATTTACTGCACACATACATACTGAAGCGCGTGTGATGCTCGCGGTGTTTTCAGCATCTGCCGTCTCACTAAATGAGGACATAAATACATGAACAACATCCCCAGAACTGCTCGGAGAGTCACTTCATGAGCATTTGACCGTTTCATTTGAGTAAAACGATCGTCATATCATATATACATAGGCTACAGAAACTTAAAATGTCCTCATGGCAACCTGTCAAAATATAAGTTCGGTTTAGCCGAATATATTACTGTGGTGCAGTAGAATATACGTAATACAACTACAACAATTATTACAACTTTTGTTGAGAATAATCACACAATACGCTAAATACGTTTAAGTTTTACAAAATGTTTACAGAATGCTTCTGGGTGATCCCTGCACTTATGTTATTATTAATATTACTGTTTATTTAATGTTGTTGTTATTAACAGTTTTCAGAATTAAATGTTTAAAAGCATTTAAAGAAAGTTTTTTTTTGTCAGAGCTCTTGTTATTATTAATTTTGGCATTCATTTTTATTTTTACACCAGACACGTATATCGGTTCAAAATATCGGTTATCGGTCTACTTGATCTGTAATAATCGGTATCGGCATCGGCCCTGAAAAACACATATCGGTCGACCCCTACTCATCACGTCTTTATCAGTAAAACATGAAGAGAACTAAACTAGAAATGCTTATCATATTAATCATATGATATTTGTTTTATCACAATATGCCTTATGCTTCATTAAATAATCAAAAAAACAGTTACATCAAAAGATTCTTTACTAATGAAGAATGAAGACAAAAGAAACCGAAATAAATGCAAAAACAAAGCTTTCTGAAAGTAAATATACGAGGACGATAATGTTAACTAATGAAAACAAAGACAAAAAATTCAAATTCTTAAAAAAAATAAACACTTGTTGATAGCATTATGTGTGTATTACAGACAAAGCTGCTTGCAGATCTGTAAAAATCTGGCGGACATGGCCAAATAAATCTCAAAAAGGCCAAATCAAAATCCTCATATTACTCAGTGAGCAGATTAACAATTCAGATCAGATGATTATTATAAACTGAGCTGGGCACAAGTCATGAGTAATCACCACGGCAACCAGAACACAAAAGCATGGAATGAACCTAGCAACGGAAATGAGAAACACAGCACAAACATCTTAAAATAACAGTCCCTTAAAGGTGGTGTCTTCCTGTGAGAAATACCCATTGGATGTGTGCCAGATTAGCTTGAATAAAACACTTCCTCCCAATCCCAAAACTTCACTGAATTACTAGAAAGTCCTTCATCTTTAGTTTTCATGCTCTGAACCTATGACATCATACATACTATATTAACTCCTGAAAGATCACATATTTGACAATTTTGCAGCTGGTTTATTAATGAGACAGGAAATGTAAGGCTTCTGTTACTATCAAGGAGATCCTACTACAACTAGCAACACCAAAAATAATTTATTTTATATATATATATATATATATATATATATATACACATACATACACACACGTTTTTTACATAAAGAGTGAAGTAAAACTAAATCTAATTGCAATTTTTCTGATGAAAAATGTGGTTTAAAATGCAATTACTTTTTTCCCCTCAAAGTTTGTTATGCTTGTAGGGCTGCACAATTTGGCAACAATTGTGTGATTATATATCAATATGGCTATAAAATAATACTATTAATAATAATAATAATAATGCTAAACAAAAACAAATGAATACTACAAACATAATAAATATTATAATATTTCCCTATAAAATGTTAAACCTTTGTTAAATCAAAGTTCATTATGGAAAACATTTACTTAAAGTAAAAAAACCTTGCCTATAAAAACGAACACTAAAGTCTGCAAATAAATACACCAGATGTTTTTCTCTCCGTTGCAGAAACATTAATGCAGTTCTTATGCATGTTGACTGCTTGTCTTTCACTATCCAGACCATCTTTCCCAAAACAAATGCTTGGGTTTAGCAAAGAAACTCATATGCAGGCAAATTTACATTGGTCTACAAAACTAATTTCAAGAGTAAGCCTTCAGAACAAACGCTTTTTGACAAATGATATGACATAGCCGTTGCACATCCCTTAACACGACAGAGATTTACTGCCTGATGATTTATTGCAGCGTGCCTGGTTAAGACATTGTATTAGTATGCTAATTCCACGATTAGCACACTCTTTAGTGCAGATGGCAGGCATGCAAAAATCAAAGACCTCCCCAGAATCAATCTTCCACTCACACAATGAGAGAAGCGACGACTGACAGCAGGAAATGGGTTTATTGAGTTATTAGGAGAACACATGGAGCTCTCGGCGAGATTAAGAAGCTCAAGCTAACGAGTGTCTGAGCTCAGAGTTCAGCGAGCTACTACAGGACCTGAGTGGGGTTAACGGTCAACAAGCAGCGCCTTCTTGATCCACTTCAGCTTCATTACTGCATCAGCTGACCCTCTTGACCAATCACACGGTTCCCACTTACTACCTCAATACTTTATCCTTCTTCCTTCACTTCACTATCCAATATTGATTATGTTATTCACAGTTAATACTCACATACAGTAGGAGAGATATTGATAACCAATATCCAATATTATCTAAGCTACACTATTTTATTTTACATAAATACATTTAAAAGTTTTACGTTTCAAGTGAATTCTGTCCGTAATATATAATTACATAATATAATTGGTATATTATGGCTGATAAACAGGGTTGTGGAGTAACGGAATACATGTAACCAGCATTACGTAATCAGGATTCAAAAATCTAGTAACTAGTCACATTTTGTAAAAAATGTGAATACTATCAGGATTACATTTGTTTCATCTAAATTTAAAATAAATGACTTTTTGACAAAATAGCACTATATTTAGCGCTGCTTCATCATACAGTAGTTCCTGGTTCTGTTGACATGTTGACTCAAGTGAGCCAGCTGCTGGTGCGAGCACAAATAACACCAGTCTACAATTATCCTCCTCAAACGCGGGAGGAGACGCTGCTACAGTAAATTAATTACGATGCTTCCTCCTGGGAAAAAAGCTTTCATGCCTTGAAATTTCACAGTTATTTTATTTTCGAAGAGGATAAAGGAAATAACAGTTGTACAGCGTAAGCTATACACGAAGACTCTTGCTTTAACAAAAGCTACTCAACCAACTTGAAGAAAAGCATGGAAATCATGTTAGCTAAAATTTAGTGTTTGTAAGGGATTTAAAGGTATACATTTCAAGGTATACATTGTAGCAAACTTTCTTGTGATGAACTGTAATATCTAGATGGCGAAACAAGACAATTTTTTATAGTTTCAAATAGTTTTTACTATAATCTTTATTAGTTTTAAATTTAAAGTCTATATTAAAAAAAACACAAAAAAACGCATTTTACCAAAAAAAAATTAATAAAAAGTACAATAAGAAAGGTTCAATATTTTTATGGCAAAAGACAATTTGTGCTTGGTTCTCTCATCTCCCAGAAACCGAGAAAACTACTATCAGAGGGAAAAGGTGCGGTGGTTATTCAAATTCTGTGTTATCACTTCCTTTATTACAGCTCCAACTAAAGCAGAACAAAAACACTATTAAGTAACTTTAGTACACACGCACACACACACACACACACACACACACACACACACACACACACACACACACACACACACACACACACACACACACACACACACACACACACACACACACACACACACACACACACACACACACACACACACACACACACAGCTGTCAAATACTCCAGCAGCTGCACAGCTAAAACCATTCTGGTACAAGTATTCCCTTCATGCAGGACACTTCCCAACATGCACGTCTTCTACGATCTTGCCAAACATAATACACCAAATCTCTAGAGTTTTCAGATGTCCAAACCAGAAGCAGCTATATTAAGAAGATTCATATTTCTTGGTACTTCTGTCCCAGTTTCACACAGATTCCTCTGACAAAGCAACATGTCACACACGTAATTTGCTCCTGATACACTGCAAACAACTTTATGCAACAAGCCATCAAACATTAACTGCACCGACTGTCTGCCACATGAGAGTGAAAATATTTACTTTACATTTCATCAGTAATTATACTAGTTGCACTTGCAACATAATAAATGGTTCAGGTTAAACTGAATATCATTCAGCCCCCTTCTGAAGTAAGTGAGAGGACACATGAGAGATATTCTTATTTAACCAACAAAACTTTGAAAAATGAGGCGGGGGGGGAATTAACGATGGGGCCCAAAGTTTTGCCATGACTCAATGAGCATCACAAATATGCCAGGACAAAATGACCAAATAATTGTATTAATCGCAGGGATTAAAATATACACACAAAAAGGTATGGGTTGTGAAAAATATATGGCCTGAAATTAGAAGGTTTGGCACAAACACAATTTTGTATCATGCCAAGATATCATTTATAATGATTTTTCTGGCCTGCTGTCACTAAGGCCTTTTTATTCTGTGACTGCAGCACTGCACCAATCTTAATTACTTCATTTCAAAAGGGATCCAGTAGAAAAAGATCCACATGCATGTGTTGCTCTATTGTCGCTGCAATCCTTTCTCTGTTACACAATGACTCTTTGTACGCATGTCTTCCCTGTCTGACTCTAATTCGTCACGTCCCTCTGAGTGCCAGCGACAGATGGCTCAACGGTTTGTCACTCAATCCCACTTCTTTTTACGGTGGTTTCTGCCTGAAGACCACAGTCATGCAACCTACATGGACACACTCCAGTGCGCTGAACCGCACGACAGCCAATGAGACTCAAACGGTCTTAGTAAACATAACAGCAAGAGAAACACAGTGTGGGGCATTCCTGAGTAAAATATAGATGTTTGCTTTGAACGAATGGTTGTTGTGATGGTGTAAAGATCAGAAATCTGTCCTAGGCTTTTCTGTGCTAAGAGTCGGGAGCGGAACTCCTGACGGACAACATCTCCAGCACATTTGAACAATACCGTGATAATACTGATAACCGTGATAATTTTGGTCACTATAATCATGACAAGAAATGTCCATACCGTTACATCCCTAATTACCGCACATCAGTGTGTGATTACTGACTATTAACAGCAATCAGTGTGAATGTCTGGCAATCAGAGTATGTATGTCAGTATGTACTACAAACAAAGCTATTTATTTTTATTACTCAAATTATTCTTATTGTATTTTTAGTGGTCAAATAAATAACTTATATGATGTCTAAGATTCTGTCTATAATCATTTTTAGAATTGAAAAACATACAGTGGCATGTATAATGACTAAAATAGTTTAATAGTTTGTAGAACTCTTCAATACATTTGGTAAATAAATATTTTTCCTCAGACGTGTGTGTGTGTGTGTGTGGGGGGTGGTTATATATAGTCTCAGGAAAATCTAATTTTTCATGGTATCGATTTGAAATATAAACTCATGAGACGTGACTTTAAACCCATTACTTTTCTGGATTGCTCCAGGACTTATTTCATGTATTTATATATGAAATAAGATGTTTTTTTATTCAGTGTGGTACACTTTTGTCAAGGCACTTCAGTCTCTATAACTTTATCTTTTTGAGCATTATCAACTCTGGATGATGGATAGTAAAGCCCAAAGGGTCTTCTTTCCAAAATCGTGTGTGGAGCTCTCTGAAGTCAGCACCTGGTCTTTTTCTAATGTGAGTCCCAGAATGGGGAATGCTGGCTAACAGGTTAAACAAGCTTAATAGCTTATAACTATATTGAAAGCATAGCATGACATTTCATGCCTCTGCTATTATAAAATGGCAATTACACAAATTAGTGTTTAATAACTAACAACTCTTCGGTTTAATAATTTGTAATTTCATAATGTGTAAAAGCTATTCAAACTTCAACTCAACTGCAACTACTGTTTTATCATATCAAATAGTGGTTCCCAAACATCTCCTCCAACTATTTTTTATAATTTTCAGATCGACTCACCAAAAAGTGGAATCAGTCAGTCCAACAAGTTGGGTACAATCCTTATTTGCATATGAACATCAACATATCTACACTATTTTTGCTTAGCCATACCTGAAAACTCACAAGACAAGGTCAAAAAGGTGACATAGTTTGGAAAGTAAACCTTGTAGGGGGTCTGGGAGCATTCCCTCCCCATGAAGATTTATTTTGTGAATTTAAGATGTAAATGAAGCGTTCTGGTGCACTCTGACAATGAAATAAAGGGAAAAGACAAATAAAAAAAAAGCAAATTTATACCACAAACGTTTCGGACAGTGCAACTCTCTTGTCATCAGTGTTCAGAGATCTCTTTGTGAGCAGTGGAGTCATTTATTGGTGAACATTTTAATGTTCATATTAGAGTGCGCATAATATCAACAACTTTTCACTGTAGAGGAAAAATAAGCTGGATGATCTGAAGTAGGGGTGGGCGATAGGGCCAAAATCTTATATAACGATATGACACATTTTATATCACGATAACAATATAGTGATTTGTTTTCTTTTAAAAAGGTTATTATATTAAAATCTTTGATACCATATAATTTTCATAATCCTTGTCACCAATGTCAATATCAAACTAAAACAAGCCTAAAGAGAGAGAAAAATAACCTCACTGAAGATAAATAAAGTCAGTGATGAAATAAGGATAAGAAACTAATTGCAAGCAACAGGACAAAAAACTACAATAAATGAGAAACACTACATACATTGTGGAAATTAATTAGTCTTCACTGTGTTAAGTATATCTATGACATATATAATTAACACGTGTATCATGTATAGATTCTATACATATTATAAATATATCATTATTATTTTTATTTATACTCATTAAAGTTACAAAAGTGATTTAGTCAAGAGGAGTGAGAGATTTTTTTTTACAGTCTGTTGTGATTAACATGAACAAATATTGGAACTCTTCCCCTTTAAGACCGAAGTCCGGATCCAATATAGCTAAGTGACGGTTACATATGCGTTTTCTCTTTCTGCCGTTTACTCGCTCTTAAGACCTAAATCGCTGTGTTTGAGGATACTTGCAAAGACGGAGATTCTGACACATATAAGTGTGTTTATATAATTGTTCAAAGTCTGCAAAAAAGAAAAAGCTCGCTCCTCTCACACAGAAAGAGACACCACGAAATAAGCGATAGAACATAATATGAAATGATAGACTTTTTATTTCGTCCATCCGATATATATCGTCATATCGCACAGCCCTAATCTGAAGTGGCATTAGATGCATTTACACAGACTGTTTAATGAAGCTGAAGTGCCATAAATGCATTTACATCACAAAATTTCAAATGCATAAATAATTAATGTTTTAAATATTTTTGAACATACAAATTAAAAATGTTGGGAAAAATGCAATACTTTTAAATATGAAACCGAACCACTAGTAGATGGCGGTAAATGACTGTTTTAATGAGCGAGTCATTCATTCAAACGAGGCAAGTGACTGTCTTTATGAATGGTTTACTGAAACGTTGACTCACTTGATTTGTTCAATAACTTGGACTCATTCAATAATAATGGAGACACAAAACACTTCTGCTGTGGCTCTGATTAAAACTTCGTCAGCGAACTTGAGTAATATCAGTCAATAGGCTATTGTATTAACAAATTGCGAACTTTGTGTCTGCTTAACTCACAATGAAGAACTTCCACGCCGACGACATGTTTACATGCGTAAGCGAGCGTAAGCGTGTCGTCAAAACGGACCAGCTGTGAGATGAAGTGTGTTCGATTTGAGACAGCTCCGCGAAGACTGATCGTACATCAAAAGCAGTGCTTTGATCTCATTCAGGGATCAGTTCACGCATTGCTGAGAAAGGGACTTCGGTTGAACACACTACTTTCTACGAGCTTGCAATTTCTCTGTCTCGCCACAGACTCGCCCCCCCCCAAAAAAAACCTCTTTGGATCTAGACTAGAAATCGACCGATATATCGATATTTTTCCTGATATGTAAGAATTTTACCATTATAGAATATCGGTTTTGTAATATCGGATTCACCGATAAAAAATGTATTGAGAATTGCACGCAGGATCGCTATTGCAGCGCGTCTGAGAGGAGACGAGACAACAACGGCGTCCAGGTACTTGATTTGCTGTAGTTAGTAAACTTTATTTAACATAGCAGCCATTAATGCACAAATTATGCAGTTTATGCAGCTTGGCTCTAAGAAACAGAGACGAACTTACAGAGTCACGTAAGATAATCCATCAATCTTTCCCAATAAAGACGTAACATTAATTAAATAATACAGCCATGAATGAGCACATGTTGGAAATAAAAGAATTGCTGAATTGAATTCTCTCTCTGTTGTATATGCTCATTGTTAGTCTCGTGAAGCCGCTTTCATATTCCTGTTCACTCAAAGATTGATGCTCAGGAAATGCTCCAGCACGGCCACCGCATGTAACTTTTAACAAGATTCACTTGTTTAAAACACGCTAAATGATATTAACATGAACTATAGAACCATCATTTTGCCAATAAACATCTCTATCGAAATTAATTATTTATTATCTCTGCAAGCGATCGCAGTAAATGCATAGACCGCAGTATTAGAATGACAAAAAACATTTTAATAATTCTGAAAATACATGCCAGTTAAGAAATGCAATAAAATACGCTGTTTTGTTTGTTATAGCTTATTTCAATATTCCAGAGAATATTATTCAGTGAATTAACATTATCCAGTGAATATTCTTCACTCTTTAGCCTATTAAACAGCTTATAAACCTAAGACTGTAGTTTAAAATGAAGTTGATATGACTCCTTCCCTTTATTTTCTTCATGTGAAAACATTAGACATTCTTTTGCTTGTTAATATCACTGTTGCTGATGATGCTTTTTATAAAAAATATATATTGTTGTAATTAGAAGATAAAATTTTACATGAAAGACTTAATTTTCAATTGTTTTTTGTTGTTGTTAAGATGACTGAAAGAAGGAAAAACTAAAGTGAAGTATGGCCTTTCTTCACTCAGTTATTTATTTACTTTATAACAGTAAATAAATATTGGTTCTGCATATCAGTTATAGGGAGCAAACATGCAAAAAAAATAATCAATATCGGTCGATCAACTAATCTAGACGATTCACATTAATGATATATTTAGATTCAAAACGGCTAATTTTGCCAAAAAGCGACTAGTTTGCAGGTATGTTAGCACATACACACAATACATTCACAACCAAGGGTCTTATTACCTAGACATTAATTCTGTGTAACTTCACAGTTATTAACCTCAGGCGAGTTATGAAAGCAGAAGCACCACACCTGCATGCTGTCATCCAGCCCTTCACCTGGCACACAAATAATACTCTACTACACACCCTAACATAACGTCTGAATAAGGGTTCAAAAATGTCCAAAAAAAAGTGTGTTTTTAACGTCTTACAGGTAGAACTCGAGAAGTTCTTTGTCTACAACCACAGATGCATAAAACTTGAGCAACAGGTTTTACCTGACATGGAAATCCTTAAACAGAAATTCCTAATTATTTGCTGAACGTCGGAAGTTTGCGACCAGTTACACAAATCTCTGTAAGGTCTACTAGAAGGGAGATGCGCTTCTTCATTCTCACAGTGATCTCACCTGAGTGAATAGGTATATCCCGTGTTATCCGGAGTACACTGAGGAGGAGTATACGTGTGCAGACGGGAAAAATCCATGGTAATTCGCTGAGCACGCTGTGAAGATCAAACCAGATGTGAAGAGCAGACTTCTGAAACTACGGCAACAGCTAACGTGTGATGATGGGTGTGACTTCAATGCATAAACATCAGTCACACCCATGAAAGCAACACACACACGGTCTGCAGTTCAGCCTGCCTCTGGGAGGAATCCTGATCAGCAACATAGGAACAACTTTAGTTTAATTGTTTAGTCACATAGAGGTGACTGAACACAAAGCTAGTGGTAACTATAAACAGCAACTCTTTCATAGTAAACTGTACTCTTTAATGTGGAAACACTTCATCTGATATTGTTGATAAGTGACAGACCACACCTACATAAATCTACAACTGTCCAGTGTGACTAGCACTTACAGGACAGCGAGAGCACAGAAAACATATTTACAGATATGATTACCGAATGAAGACTTCTGATATATTTATAAAAGCTGCATTGACAAAGCGCAATCCCCTGGAAATTAAATATCATCTTATAGCTGAGAATTATTAGCTACACTTATATCCACTATAGAAATTTTGGTAAGAGTCTACACAAATTACAATTCATTAATTAGGCATCATGAACTACACTGATAAAAACATTGCTAGTACATTTCACAATTATAAAGAAACAAAATGTTGTAGAAAAATTAAAACAGCATTTCCTTGTAAAATGTACTCTAATTGTCTTTCTATTACAACTTTGAAAATGTATTTTTACCAGTGTAAATATGCACAATGTTTGTACAG
This sequence comes from Oxygymnocypris stewartii, assembly GCA_003573665.1. Classification (NCBI taxonomy): domain Eukaryota; kingdom Metazoa; phylum Chordata; class Actinopteri; order Cypriniformes; family Cyprinidae; genus Oxygymnocypris; species Oxygymnocypris stewartii. The sequence continues at coordinate 155,491 of QVTF01013358.1, forward strand.
CGATTATTAACATAGGCTAATATTATTATATTTACATTATTAATGTATTTTTACACAAGTTTTTTATAATTAATTTAATTAGCAAGTTATAAACAAATACATTACATTAATTGTTTAATAAATAAACATTATTAATTAAGTATTATGGGAATTACCAAGAGTATATTTATAAATAAACATCAACTTTAACATAAAAGAATATTTAAAAAAATGCTGTAAAAATGGTTGTTAGTTCATGATACCCTATGCATTAATGAACGAAAACTAAAGTCTTATCGCAAATGGCTACTTAAACTTCCATGAAACGTTATATGGTTTTTTTATAACGATTTAAAAATTCCTTACTTTTGCATGGTTTGTTTTGTTACGCCATCATTAACCTAACTGACTGCTTTGTTTAGTCATCTGTAGACTAGCAGACCGTAAACTAACCTAAACAAAAACGAAGAGTTTAACTTTCAACTTTCAACCTTACTCATATCTATAAGTACTATTATAAGCAATCAACTCATTATGAAGTTGAGATGAAGAGTCAAAACTGTCCTGGATCTTTTCAAAGTGCTGAAAAACGAAACATTTGAATGAACAAAACACTACGGTGTAAATTATCACAATATTCAGATAATAATAAGAATACTCTAAATTACCCAAAGTCTAATGTCATGTTCATTTTGTTTACCTTTCCTCTAACTGCATGCCTTGACATTCTCAAAACCAGAGGAGGTCCAGAAAACCACTCTCCAGTATCCAAGAGACAGGCTGAACATCCAGAGAAATGGTCTAAAATGCAAATTGCACAAGCCCAAACAAGCACAGCTCTTTTCAAACATGACCTGCCACTAATAATGCAATACAAGTCAATGGTGAAAAGCATGAGCTCCTTTCTTTACGTACACAGCAGACAAATAAAAAGTCAGGATATGCTTTCATCTTGATCTATTCACACATTCATGGCTTTTGCAAATGTATCTCTTGTGGAAACGGTGCATTTGCATTTATAAATAAGATAGACGCACAACTCTCCAGATTTGACGTCTCATATCTGCGCCTCTGCTACATTTGGGATTGCAACATTGGTTGCGTCTCAAAAACCAGTGAGCTGCCTAACTAGACAGCACTTTTGGGAATAGCAGACGCGTTTTGGACGTTCAAATTGACCCGTATTGGCATATAATGGAGCTTTCGACTCGATGCCCCAAAAGTGACTCGATTTCATTGTTTAGAATGAGCCTACAATGCGGACTATGTAGGCCACTCACTAGGTTTTGACACACAGCCTTGGACTGCAACACTGTATCCGCGCAATTATTTTATCTCAATGCGTGAATGGGTTTCGGTGCACTTCAATAGTGTTTACGTCTTAAAATGTGTATAATATATCATACAACTGACAGAAATAAAACCCTGATTGCGTGTATGACAGTTAATCCAGGGCCATGTTTTCTGTCAAGAGTTTGTAAAGAAAGGAGCTTCACTGACTGTCCGCCAAAGACCGTATACAAGACACCTAACATATCACTTTATCTCTGTATATGGCTTAAATAAAAGAATAAATAACAACTAAATATTCCAGCACTTGCCAGTTTGACCATCAGTTTCTATAATCTCTTGTTGTTTTGAAGGTAGTCCGGTTCAGAAATCTCAATCCAGTTCAAGGATGCGCAAAATGTGCGCCACATCTCGACGGACACATACAAATAAAAACAGAAACAACCGTGTATCCAAACACTAGATCCGAGTTCCGCGAGCTTCGTGGGAATAGACAGAAGTTACGAGCCTGACAAACAATTACTACTAGGAAAATCCCAAAATGGCTCCCATAACAGACTAAAGCCAGACGGATAAAGTCGTTCCTCCTCTTTTCCAGGATCAACTGTCAATCACGCGGCGTACTTTGAATCTATTGGTGGAAAAGACGCGAGCCACGCCTCCCCGCTTACGTCACACAGTCTTGGATATATAAAGGATTCAAGTCTCCGTCAGAAGCTGTCAACAGACGCACTTCAGCGTGCAGCGCTGTAAATACAGGCATTTGGAGTCAAAATACACCGTAAATACATGGAAAGAGCTTGTTGGGCAATATGTACGATTCTAGCAAAACTGCGCTATTTTGTCGGACAAATCTGTTAAAATTATGCCCACTCATTTCATTGTATCTGTTCATTTATAAAATACAATAAAAAAACGTTTCCAAGATTTTTTTGTTAAAAAAAAGTTGTACAAAAACTTAAAGCAAAAATAAATAGTTAAACTTTACAATAATATTAAATTTTTTATATTAGACATATTATACAAATTATTATATATATATATATTTGTTTTATCTCAGACACCTTTATTTGCCACTGACTTACTGTAGACTAATTAATTAAATTAATCCAATTTTTATTTACCAATCCATTGTGCCAAGGCTTAAAACCAGCTATTAATTGACTTCACCTCCAATACAGAAAAAGAAAAAAAAGTATTGCAATATCAAGCAAAGCAAGACCAAAAGCTGAATCAATAAATGAACAGACCTGATTTTCCCCTAGTTTTGACCCACAATGTCCCTAACAGCCATTGAACAATCAGTCAATTACACTACACTAAACAATTCACTTCTCTTAGCAAATCACAAACCCAATCCATTGAAGGCCTACAGAAAATTGCTAAAATAGATAGAGACAGACTGCTATACTTACTTAATTGATTCCCCAAGACACATTCAGATGTGAAACATTGCAAGGCAAAAGCAGACTCAAAAAGACCTTACACAACAAATGTGGTCAATTTGGGCCAAAAACACAATTGCGCTACGATCATTTTGAATAAACAGCAGATACACAACTAACCCATACATTTCTTAAAAAACAAAAATAGACTCCCAAGCAATGCTTGAATTGAATCTTGCACTCAGCTCACAGTCAACAAGTGAAACTTTAATGCAAACTTTCACACAATTCAAAGGTCAAAGTAAACTACAGCAACACAATGAAGTGCATGATCAGATTTATGGGTCTTGGTGATATTGCATGCCTGTATTAAGCAACGATCACGGCACAACAGCGCCATCTCCCGGCCTCTCGGAGCACTGCTGCAGTGGCGCTGTAACGCCTCATAATGAGACATGTTTGAGGGATGAATGTTTCGTGTACAGGGTGGAGTTACCGCCTAACGTCAAATTATAGCTTGCAATTCAAACTCACTACTGCTAGAGAACAAAGCAGACTTTTAAGCAAACTGCGATATAATGCTGTTATAAGTTAAACTCAGTTAACTTTACATATCAAGCTGCCTTTCAAATGAGGTTTAATATAATACTTCATATACTTGAAACGTTGTCAGCCTGTTCACTATTATTAAAAAGTGTGAGATAATCAAACTGAATAACAAAATAAGTCCGTATAATCGCTATTCGTTAACAGTTTCGAGGTAACGTTAACGTTACTTCTGCAAACTCACCCAGGCGGCGGCGGCGGTTGTCAAAGTCCACTGCTGTAACGTTAAGTACCCTACAGTCCTTCAAATACAAACACTGACTCATAGAGAGCGTGGAAATCGACGACACGAGCGATTCCGGAAAGAACCGCGTCCAGTTACACTTCACTGTGTGTCTGTGAATACATGAAGAGTGAAGTTAGCGACATCAGCACGATGTCCATCCACACACACAGAGAGAGAGAGCGGTGAGTTTGATCAGTGAGCGCGCGCGCGCACAGGCGAGGCGTGAGTGGAAGCCCCGCCCACAGCAACTACAGCAGCGCAGGACACGCCCCACTGGACAACTCATTACCTACTGGATTTTTTGATACACCTCTAGTGTTTTGTATGGATTATTGACAATTCATCTACATTTTTTAAACAATGTTAGATTTAAATTGATTTAATTGTAAATTGTGAATAGCCTATAATATCCTTCCTTTTTTTAGTCCATTAAAACAGTTGCATGTTTATAAATATGATATATTTTATACTCGGTAATGAGCAGTAACGGAATTTTAAAAAATCTGCAAAAAGTATCTAATTTAGTTTTTAATTTTAAAATATAGTTAAAAGCATTTAATTTACAGTAAATCGATATCATAAGCGAAATACAGATCATTTAGGTCTGCGTTTATTTCCAAGCAAGGTTAAAAAAAAACATTACTACGAATAACTATTATTTATTTTAATTTTAACTAATTGCAGAAATTACATTTATATTTTTTTCATATTGCCACAAACATCTTGAGTACAAGGAACATATTATTTTTATATATTTATTTGATCATTGATTTATTAATTAAATGTAGGCCTAATATGGTATGAAGGGCCAAATTACCAAAATTAAATAATTAAATATAAATTGAAATATATAAATAAATCACTAAATACATAAATAAATGCATAAATAAATAAATATTCATTCATTTCCTGCACATTTCATCATTCTCAGAGTTATGGTTGTCGTCATGTCCCATATTTCAGAAAATGAAATGAACGAACGAACATTTATTTATTGTGTTTTTGCATTTATGTATTTCATTATGCATTTAACTATTTATTTTTATATTTAAACTATTATTTAATTATTTAATATTGAGTAATTTGACCCTGCATAAATATAAATATTCTAATTCTAAACATTAAAGTAAAAAAGATCAATGCAGGCCTATAGAGTTACATATTAACAGAATCATTATGTGAATTTATAGCAAATTAATAGGCCTTCTATAGTAAATACAGTGTGAAAATGAATCTGTAGGCCTACCTAAATGTATTTGGTGAAGGAATCTTCTGTTCATTACGTCCAAATGAACCGACAGAGATTAACGGGGCGGTGCTGCTGACGAAGACCTCAATACAGACACAGAGACCGCGTGAAGGACAGATGCGCGTTTCAGGATAGCCCATCATCTTCTGCGGACTACATCATGTGGCTAGTGTAGCCTAATCTAGTTTATAGCTTCGTTATCATTACCGGACAAACCAGGAAACGATTCGCATCTGTACGTCCAATACTGTAAACATCAGCACAGCGCCATCTCACACAGTGCTGCTGCTGTCGCATCTGTGGGTAAGGAAAGCCTTGCATTGATTTTCATTATACATTCAAACCGAAGCTCTAGCCTGCATTGTGATATAAAAGTAAGTGCATGCTGAGATTTTAACATCTGCGCGCGGTTATCTGTTAGCAAACACATCTTTACAGATAACCATTTATTCCCCAGCTTTGCTAGAATAGGCTCGTTTGTTTAAAATCTAAATATAAAAGCCTGCATTGTTAGCAAACGTGACAGCTGCAGTGAAAGCCCAATCTATTGAATAAAAGAATAGGACAGCATGCTTCTGTTTGACTCTAGCCTATAGCAGATATTGAGATATAACACTTGCTCGAACGTTTGCGTTTCAATATTTAGGCTGCTCCAGCTGTCTAAATCATGGACAGCTATGAGGGTTTCTGCGCACGCACTCTGTCGAAACTGCAGTCGGAAATGATGCGTGAGGAGAGCTGCAGTACCGCACCTGCTCGAGGGGGGGCGCACTCGCTTATCCTCATCCATGGCAGGCCGGTTCTGTCTCCTGTTGTGAGTACAAGACATTCAAAATTTTTAATTTGTCACATACACAATTATACAGAATGTAACCAGCAGTGAAATATAAGTGAAGTTTTACATGAAAAGATGTGTTGTCTGTATGCTGTGGACTCTCAGAAAAAAAGAGTCGAAAGTAGGGTACTAATATGAATATTTATGAATTGCTAATATGTAGTTTTAAGGTACTAATTATCTTGTACCATTTAGGGGTAAGTGATGTACAGAGATGTACCTTTTAGCTTTCATTACTGGTATTGCCCAGTAACAACTTTGTACCCTTTTTCTGAGAGTGTCATATTAATGTTACACAGTGTGACTGCAATACAAATGGTTCATGGAAGGTCATTTTCTTAGAAAGTCTTAGCACAAGAAAAATATAGCAATAAACCATTATTAATAATAATCTTAATATTTAAGTTCAATTTGCAGATTTAAAATTTGCTTATTTCAAGTTGCCTGTTGATTGATTGATTTTGCCTTCTGTGTTTCCAGCTAAGTGAGAAAGAAAGAAGGGAGACGGTTGAATACAAGAAAAGAGCTTCACATATGGAGGCCGAGAGACAGATTCATTACAACAGAAACCTCCTCAATCAGATTCAGACCATTCTTTGGACCAGTAAGGTAAGAAAATGAGTGTTTCGTCAATTATAGGCACTTTTATGTACTTGATATATTTCAGCTTTTTTTCCCTTTAAATGTTTTATTTTATTTTTTATGATATATGTATATTTTTTATATTTTTATGATTTTTGGGGTTTTTAACCCTGACATTAAATTGTATTTTATTTTATGAAGTTTCTTATGCTCACCAAGGCTGCATTCATTTGGTAAAAAAATATGGTAAAAAACAACACTACTGTGAAATATTACTATAACTTCAATCTAACTGCTTTGCATTCAAATGTAATAATAATTATTAAGCTCAGATGAGCTTTATTTGTCACATACACAATTATACAGAGTATAACCAGCAGTGAAATGTGTTCTCTGCATTTAACCCATCCAAGTGCACACACACTTGGAGCAGTGGGCAGTCCGGGGAGCAGTTGGGGGTTCAGTGCCTTGATCAAGGGTCTCACCTCAGTCGTGGACAATTCCTGCCGGAGCTGAGATTCGAACCCACAACCTCGGGTTACAAGTCCGACGCTCTATCCATTAGAGCCACAACTGCCCCCTGTGATGTATTCCTATGATGCAAAGCAGAATTTTCAGCATTATTACCCCAGTCTCAGTGTCACGTGATCCTTCAGATATAATTTACACTGATAAATATATTAATTTTGTTCACTTTTAGAAAACAAGGTAGAAAAGCTGTCACTGGGACAGTACTCTTTCAAAAACTACTAATATAGACATTTAAGGTACAAATGTGCACCTTTAGGGGTAAATGAGGAACAAATGTGTACCTTTTGAGAAGGTATTGCCCCCGTGGCAGCTTTTGTAAAAAATAAAATTAAGTGGGCACAGCACTGTTTTTACTGTAGTTGGTCAAATCAGTGCAGCTTTGGGGAGCACAAGTGCTTTTTTTTTACATAAAAATACTTATATGATATAATAATATGTATATTATCTTGTATATATTATATTATATACTGTATGTATATATGTGTGTGTGTGTGTGTGTGTGTGTATATATATATATATATATATATATTATAAGTTAGAATTAAAAAAAATATATATATTAGTGCTGTCAAAAGCAGCACACAGATATATCATGTAAATAAATTAGAGGTGGGCATAGATTAATTTTTTTAATCTAGATTAATCTAGATTAATTTTGGAATTAATCTAGATTAAAATGGCTCATTTGAATTCTGCCGAAGGCATTCAGAATATGTGTGCTACCCAAATAATGACTAAAAGTAAGTCTTTGAGAACGGGTTTCTCAAGCAGGTGGCGCATTAGACCAGGGGCTCATCTCCTGTTTCCTAAATGCATCACAAACTTTAATCTCTTCCCGTCCCAATCCCACGAAAACAAAAACTGGAGGAAAATCCCGTTCCACTCCCGGAAGAATGACTCCCATTCCCTCCCACTCCCGTGTTGTTGTTTTTTTTGTTTTTTTTTCGATAACTGTCAATTACAGTAAAAATATAGTACAGATCACAGCGTGCCCACCTTATTAGTTGAATAAAAACCCAAAATGTCGTTTTTTGTTATTATATTGAATTGAAAGCCATTTTATGCACAGTGTTGCACAGATTAAATTTCATGTAAATCATCCATGCTAACACACACGTCTTCTATTTTTATTTTTTAGACATTTCACTCTCTATAGATATATTTTTCAAAGACGGAGTTTCTAGCTCAAGTTCACATGAGACCTAAAGCGCATCCTGTTTGCTTAAAAGCGCAACGTTTCGTTGTTATTCTGAGTGCACACAAATAAACGTAGAGTCTTTACAGATTCGAAAGATGTATTAGGCTACTTTTATCTGTATGACCAAGAATGACGGAGATTTTAAGAGCAAGTGAGCGCACCGGAGCCTGTCCTGCAGCAAACGCGCTTCCACACAAACACTTCAATAGCGCACATTTCTCTAGGTTAACATCATATTGAGCGGACATGTAAAGTTGCTACTACATACATCTTTCAGATGAAAAGCCATATTTGAGGTTGATGAATGATAGGTGAGCGTTTGGATGTCCTGGCCGATTGTATTACCACATAGACCAGCCGTTAACAATCTGTCCATCACGGACTGCGAGCCTCTGGTTCGAAGACTCGTTCTCGCCCCCTACAGTGCAATTCGGCTAGGTATACATCCGCGCTAAAATATCAGGGTGAAAGTCATCATAGCTTGCGTAGTATAGACCCAGCTCCCAACCCAACTTTGAGAATAGATTAACGGCGATATTTTTTTTATCGCCGATAAGAGTCTCGCGTTAACGCAGCACGTTAACGCCGATAACGGCCCACCACTAAAATAAATACTTTTATTTTGGATGTGATTAATCGCTTGACATCGCTAATATATATATATATATATATATATATATATATATATAAATTGTACTAATCTTGTTGCACTTGCTTTATAGGCACCAAAAATATTGGACGTGCCAAAGCCTTCAGAGCAGTGCCTGTCTCCATCTCCAAAAACAGACTACAGGAATGGTTTCACAGTACCTGATACTGCAAACATTACACCTACTGGGGCCACAGAGCCGTACATTTTGTCTAATGAGCAACCGGTGACCCCTTCAGCTGAGCTGCCTGGGGTTATGAGAAGAAAATCGGCAGAAGAAAAACAAATACAAGAGGAAATACAAACAGAAAGAGTTTGTCTGCAGAATCTACTGAAGAAATCACGTGAGTTTATTGAAAAAGAGCAAGGTAAACAGGGGTCAAAGGTCATCAGCAACACAATGGTTAGATCCAAGCAGGATCCTCTCTGAAAGCCCATCAGATAAAGAAAACGGCAGTTTTGTGGATGGAACTGCTTTTGGTTTACCCTTTAATATTTCCTCACCAAACCACACCTCTCCCAGTAGCCTGATAAGCCCAGAACCTGGTCTAAATGCCAGTTTAATTGCCAGACCTCACCGCGGACATCCTCGTCCCATTTCTGCCGGGAGCATCTTCTTTTCGTTCACTGATAACCCCAACCAACCAAACATTACAGCGAATGCAAGGCCACCGGAAGTAAAAACAATTGCAGCGCAGGACAGGCAGCTACTCGGAGTGGAACATGTGAGTATGGGTCGATATGATGATCCCTCAAGGTTGAACGAGACCGTGGGACGACTGGAAACATCTCCAGTGGATCCTGAGCTCACAAGCCCTCTGTTTCGAAGGAGATGCCACACGCTGGATAGCCACCTGTCCTCACGTCATCAGAGTCCAGTCATAGACAGGAGCCAGGAGAGAATGCCTCGCTTTATGGCCGGGGTCACTGTGAGAACGCCCACTCGACTGTCTCCTCCTTCACAGATGAACAAGACTTTCACACGGGACAGTCCCGTAGCAGCATTTATGGGGTCTGGGATCACCCCGGACTCTCCTTCTCGTGCCAGACTACCCTTTGAGACAGAGAGAAACGGTGTTATTAGCACAGCACTGAAAGAATGGAGAACAGGTAAGAACAGAGAAAATGTTAAAATGAAGATTCTATTTAGAACCGAAATGAGTTTCAGTCATATGACATCATCGGAGAACATTTTAAAGTTCTAGTTCTTTAGGAAATCATCATTGTATTGCCAGGGTCCCCAGAAATACGATGGTCCCCTTCATAAAATACATTTTTAGAAAATTAAATAATTCGCATTTATGAGGTCATTGTACTAAAATGAAAATAAATTATTTCAATATGAATAGAAATATTTCCATACACACTAACATTCAAAAGTCTGTATTTTTACATTAAAAAAAACATCTCTTGTGCTTACCAAGACTGCATTTATTTGATCAAAAATACATTGATATTGATATTGTGAAATATTACTACTATTTAAAATAACAATTTTCTATTTTAATATATATTAAGATGTAATGTATTCCTTTGATGTAAAACTGAATTTTCAGCATCATTACTCCAGTCTTCAGTGTCACATGATCCTCAGAAATCATAATAATACGATAATTTGCTGCTCAAGAAAAAAAACGTATTATTGTCAATATTGAAAACAGTTATTGCTTAATATTTTGTGGAAACCATGATACATTTGAAATGTTTTAATAAAACGAACGTTCAAAAGAACTACATTTATTTCAAATATAAATCTTTTGTAATATTATAAATATCTTTACTGCCACATTTGATCAATTTAATGTCTCCGTTCTGAATAAAAGTAGTAATATCGTTCAAAGAAATATTGAAATGATAAATCTTTTTTTTGTAGAGTGCTTCTGTAATAAATATTAGGTAAACAGCTTTAAAAAAGACACTTTTCCCTGTTTCCCCTTTTATAAAGAACTTAGAAACCACAACACTAATATTAATAACCAATAATGTCACATCAATATCTTAATAAACCATATAAGGAAGACCACAAATAATCATATAGCAACTCAAGAATCCAATAAGGCCATAAATGATAAGAAGAGTTAATCAACGGTTCCTCAAAGAAAGAACCACTTGAATGTTAATTTGAGAACAAAGATCATATTTTCATCAGTCTTTGATAAACTATCCTCTCAGTTGCTCTTGTCCTTTCCTTAGATGAGACACAATGGCAAGTCCACACTCTAGAAGACATGCAGAGGTCTCTGGAGGACGATTATGCTTTCCGGATGTCGTGTCTGATGGCGGAACAAGAGAGAGAACAACTGCACCTCAGTCAGGTCAGCACTGCCTCTGCCCCAAACCTTTGTGAACTGCTACATGCTTGCCATCCACCTAGGCAGCTACCTTTTAATACTGCATCCTAACATCTGCTTTGAATAGAATAACACATACACAAATATAGGGTCTGATAAATGAATAAATATACTCATCATCAACATTTCCCTGGACTCCAGCTTGGATGAAGGTTTGACTGGGGATGTGACCAGAGCCTGGTCTTTAATAAGCATCAGTCTGTTTCTCATTCAGGAGTCGGAGGAGCGGGTCAGGAGACTGAGGGGTCAGGGTGGTCTGAGTCCTGTAGCGGGCGAGGACGGGTGTGAATTAAGGACAGCTGGGGAACGTTACTCTATACTGAGCCCCATGTGCCCTTTAAGCCCAGGAGACAGATCACCACAGATCAGACACCCTGTGACAAACATGGGTATAATTTCATCCTGTGTACAATATTTCATCCTGTGATTAATGTCTTGAATGTGTTTCAGTGGATGTTTAGTTGATTTATGGACAGAAGTATGTTAAATATGTTTGTATATATATTATGCGTATGCTTTTAAAGAATAGTTTATCCAAGAGTGAAGATTCTGTCATCATTTACTCACCCTCATGTTGTTTCCAAACTCTTTCTTCTGTGGAACACAAGTGGATGAAGGCAGACAACGATGAGCTCCAAAACAACAGAAACAGACCATAAAAGCATCATAAAAATAACCAATATGACTCATGATCTATATTTCAAGTCTGCCAAAGTTGTTAAAGAGCTTTGTGTGAGGAACTGAAATTTGATTCAATGCATTTGGTTCAAAACAGTGGTGTTATTGTTAAACTGTGTTGTTATTGTAAAAGTAAAACTAGTAAAAAAAAATTGAAATATAATAAAAAAAGCATTAAATAAATAAATAAAATGCAAAATTTTAATAAAGCTGAAATAATATATATATATTATTTGAAATATATATATATATATATATATATATATATTAACAAAAGTTATAAATTATGCCTTGGCAACTAAGTGAAATAAGTTTAAATTAAAGTACTAAAATTACTAAAACATAAATCTATATGTGACCCTGGAGCACAAAACCATTCATAAGTCACATCGGGTATTATATTTGTAACAATAGCCAACAATTGTATGGGTCAAAATTGTCGATTTATTTTTGTTTAATGCCAGAAATCATTAGAATATTAAGCAAAGATCATGTTCATGAAGATATTTGATACATTTCCTCCTGTAAATATATAAATAACTTAATCTTTTATTAGTAATATGCATGGCTAAGAACTTCATTTGAACAACTTTAAAGGCGATTTTCTCAATATTTTGATTATTTTGCACCCTCAGACTCCAGATATTTAACTAGTTGTATCTCGGCCAAATATTGTTCTATCCTAACAAACCATACATCAATGCAAAGCTTATTTATTTAGCTTTATAAATCTCAATTGCAAAAAAATGACCCGCGACTGGTTTTGTGGTCCAGGGTCACATGTATAAATCTGTATAAAAAACTAATAAACAAATGGTTTGATATGATCTTTTGCTAATATGCACAGTACACCAAAAATGTTAATATACAATAAAAGCTAATTCAAAATACGAATAAATACTATAATAGTCTATAAATTATGCTAAAATAACACTGATTCAACACATTCAATTGAATGTTCGCAAATGCAGTCACGTTGACTATATTTCGGATGCTTTTAGTTCTTTTTGAAAGTTTAAACCTTTTTGGAGTTTAAATTCTAAACTTTAGAGCAACATGAATGTAATTGTCATTTTTGGATAAACTGTATATCTGTTTGTATTTGTACCTTTTAGGTTTCCCTTCAGCCAGTTTAGATGAGGTATCACCTTCGAAACAGACTCCCATCTATATGAGAGTCCTGAATCCCAGCACCGGCAAGAGAAACAGACTGAGCCAGGTTGATTTTAATATGCTTTTACAGCGGTTAAGTAGTCCCTGTAGAGTAAAATAAGCTTCTGTAAAGAGTATGAAAAAAGTGTATTTAAACTGTCCAGCTGTATTGGGCTCTAAGGGATCATAAACTGGTCGTGAAGCAGGTTGTAACAGCGGAGCAGCAGAGGGCGCTGTGTCACCTCACTGCCATCGTGAAGGGCTTCCTGATCAGACGCCTGCTAAAAACAGAGAAAGTCAAACACCTGCGGCAAACCATACAAGTGAGAACACAACACAGAGTTCACATACGTGCCAGTGAAAGCCTTACGTGTTTTATCATCCTTATACCTGTGTATTTCCTCAGGACACGCAAGAGTTTATCCGTTCATTCAGCACTGATGCTCCTCGGAGAAACGTCTCTCTGTCAGAGCAGGATCTCTCTCTGCAGGAGCGCGTCAGAGCACAGGTCCCACTTCTGTAATGCTCTGATACTTAAAGAACAGTGTGTACAGCATTATAACTGAAACCTGTTTCTCTTCCAGTTACGTGCGGCCTTGTTTGACATTTATGATATCTTCTTCTCGATGACACTAGAGGAGCGTCTGTCTCTGCTGCAGCAAGACAGAGAGCTGCGCACCGAGAGAAAGCTCAGAGAGATGGTAACTGGCAGGACAGACCTGCGATTAGCTTTCATGTTTATTGGTTGACTTACTTTCATAGTGCCATTTTGCCATTTTGATTCACTTGGCCATTGTTGAAGGTGTTTGCTTCCTCCTATTTTAGAAAAGTACAAAGTCCATTTTCAATATGAATGTACAGATGTGCACGTCAGTGTTTCTTTCCAACACATGTACATTTATTTGGCATGCAGGAAAAAGCAAAGAGCCCCAAGGACAAGGTGATTTTGTCGGCTGCTACCCAGAAATCTCTTGATAGAAAGAAAAGGTGAGTGAGCCTGATTAAACATACTTTAATTAAAATTTTATTAGCACAATACTGTTATTTATTTGTATTGTAAGTAGTGGTGTCAAACGATTAATCGCATCCAAAATGAAAGTTTTTGTTTACATATGAGTGTGTGCATTGCATATTTATTATGTGTGTATATATATATATATAATACAAACACATGCATGTATATGTCTAAGAAAAATGATATGTTTATATGTAAAATATATTTATATATAATATAAATATGTAAATGTAAATATTTACATTTACACATAATAAATATTAGGGGTGGGCATAGATTAATTTTTTTAATCTAGATTAAAATGGCTCATTTGAATTCTGCCGAAGGCATTCAGAATATGTGTGCTACCCAAATAATGGCTAAAAGTAAGTCTTTGAGAATGGGTTTCTCAAGCCAGGTGGCGCATTAGACCAGGGGCTCATCTCCTGTTTCCAAAATGCATCACAAACTGCTTGAGAAAGCTGTTCTACTATGATAATTGGTGATGAAAATAAACTATGTTCAATAAGATGTACTTGTGTTTACTAACTGTTTATTCAGTTAAACATGAATTTTGAACTGTAGGCCTACATAAGAGGTCGTGATGAACTGTTTACAGTTTCCATTGGGAAGCTTCTTAAAAATAAATTTTCCCTGAAGCAAACCCGGCGGCTTCATAGCTGCATCCATGTTAGCACGTCACGTCTGATGTGGTAATTTCACAGTAACGTTAGGCATACACACAGGTTCGAAGCAGAGGGTGACACGGGAGTGAATTCTCAAGTTCACATGAGACCTAAAGCGC
>QVTF01013358.1:172500-222500 GCA_003573665.1 Oxygymnocypris stewartii
GGTCTGTCTGTCTGTCTATCCTTCTGTTTGTCTGTCTGTCTGTCTGTCTATCCTTCTGTCTGTCTGTTTGTCTGTCTGTTTGTCTGTCTGTCTATCCTTCTGTTGTCTGTCCTTCTGTTTGTCTGTCTGTCTGTCTATCCTTCTGTCTGTCTGTCTGTCTATCCTTCTGTTTGTCTGTCTGTCTGTCTATCCTTCTGTTTGTCTGTCTGTCTGTCTATCCTTCTGTCTGTGTTTCTGTCCCTATTTTTAAATAAATATTGCTATTATAATAAATATAATTATTATTGTTATTTACTGTTTATTAATACTGTGCAAAAATGCTATGTATTTATATGCTTACTAATTCCCTCCAAAATGTTCTTGTGTCTCATCAGAGTTGGTGAATCTCCAGGTCAGACCAGAAGAGCTCAGAAGACCAAGAGTCCTCCTGCAAAAAGGTGAACACAAAAACACTCCCAGGTGCAAGAAATCACTTCACAGAAGCAAAACAGATTCACAAATTCAATACTCCCTCTGCACCATATCGTTTATAGTTGCCTACAGTTTTCCAGCAGTGTTCCTGAGTCTGTGTTGTGTTGAAGGGTCCTGCAGCCCAGTCAGGGCCAGAACGCTCCTGTTTCAGGCCAGCAGTTCCTGCGCCGCGGGTCAGTTCTTCACATTTTGCTGCTTTGAACACGCATTCTCCTGCTCCTGCCATTTCCATTTTCTTTTACACTGCCGTTGATGGAAATTGAAATTCAATTCAGTCCGTGGTGGACTCTTACAATACTGGAAATGCCACACAGCCTGCCAGAAGAGTCACCTGACATTTAAAATTGGCTGCGTTTATTTGTAAATGCATTTGGCAGAATCTCATGTAAAGTAATTTAGTCAACTGAAGTGTGATCAAAATATCACATTATATTGCAAAGAATCACTGTGCAGAAAAGCAGTATTGACTGCTACATTACACATTTGCAAAACTTAAAACACTTTTTGAACTAATAAACTGTTTTACATTGAATGATTTGAATTTTCAGATATAATAATTCAAATTTATATGCAATGTCTTAATAGAAAACATACAGATTAAACAGTTTGATGTGTTTCAGGAGTTACAAGAAGACTCCAGAAGAGAGAGTTCAGCGTTCTGAGAGGCTGAAGAAACAGCATTCACTGGGTTGACCTCATATACACTTATCAACCGAACATGAAAAAATAATATTGTGCTAATCATACTTCTAAAAATACTCCCCTGCTAGCCATCTTATTGAATTATGACTATTAAATGTCACTGATATCTAGTTATTCACATTATTCTACTACATACCGCTTATGAATGTAGAATTAGTCCAGATATTATTTAGTTTCCCTAACTAATTATAATCCAGATAGTTATACTAAATTCCCCTTTAAAAAAAAATGTTACAAATTCTGCAAAGGTGGGATTATCTGTTATCCAAATAATAGAAGCCTGCATTGACACAGAGAAAAGTTAATGCTGCTTTGATGCTATTAATACAACTCAAAATGTAGGTAATATTGTCAAATAGTATGTGCGGTCAAGCGATGAATCGCTTCCAAAATAAACTTTTTTGTTCACATAGTATATGAGTGTGTACTGTGTATATATACACAACCATCCATGTATATATTGAAGAAAAATATGTTATTTCTATATATATGTGTGACCCTGGACCACAAAATCTCTTAAGTGTCAATAAACATGAAAGATGAATAAATAAGCTTTGCATTGATGTATGGTTTGTTAGGATAGGACAATATTTGGCAATCTGCAATCTGAGGCTGCAAAAAAAAATCGAAATCTTGAGAAAATCGCCTTTAAAGTTGTTCAAATGAAGTTCTTAGCAATACATATTACTAAATCGAAATGAAGTTTTGATATATTTATGGTAAGAAATTTACAAAATATCTTCATAGAACATCATCTTTACTTAATATCCTAATGATTTTTGGCATAAAAGAAAAATGGATAATTTTGACCCGTACAATGTATTTTTGGCTATAGCTACAAATATACCCCAGCGACTTAAGACTGCTTTTGTGCTCCAGGGTTACATATATGTAAATATCTTCAAAATATATACTGTACATGTGTATTTATATATACGTAAACATACACAGATATATTATGTAAATAAAAACGTTGATTTTGGATGCGATTAATCGTTTGAAGCACTAATAAGAATAGTATCTATGAAGAGTAGTCATGTCTCCAGTAATTAAATGATTGTATTTGATCAACTAGCACTTCACCTGAACTTGTGCTTTTAATCATAATACTTTACTTTAGTCCTACAATCATATCAGTTGTTTATGAATATATTTGCTCTTGCCTTTATAGTACTTAAGCACATTTGTGTTAAGAAATGTGAAATAAAACAATGAAATGTTTAATAAACAAGTTTATTTAATAAAAATTGTGCATTCAGTGAATAAAGACACCAGTATCAAATAGAAAGGCACATCTCGAACAATTACCTTAAAGAAAATTACTTTTCGAATCCGTGAAGCAACCTTAGTGAATGATTTTAAGTGTGTCATACGATGATGCTCTTTGTCATTCAATACAAAACACAAAGTATTAACATAACCAAGCAAATAAAGTTATTTTGGTTTGCCTTTGAGTTGATCATTCCTAACCAATATTATTTTAATTATATATTATTATAGTGCTGTCAAACGATTAATTGCATCCAAAATAAAAGTTTTTGTTTACATAATATATATGTGTGTGTGTACATTTATTATGTATATATAAATACAAAATGTTGTTTATATATTCAATATTTGTATGTATCATAAAATATAAGAATATGAATATATAAATGCATAAATATGTAAATATTTTCACATATATATACACACTGTATGTGTGTATATTTATATACACATAAATATATACAAACAGTACACATACATAAAGTAAACAAAAACTTATTTTGGATGCGATTAATCGTTTGACAGCACTAATTATTTAATGTAATAAATCTTCACTAATGGTAAGATTACGGAGCAAAAAGTCTGTTCACATCTGCATAACCACAGTAAAGAAACCGTCTCAAGCTGAAGTTCATTTACAGCCATGTCTGTGTATTTCTGAGGAAGAGCGTGTCACAATGAGTGGATGTGCTGGAGGAGTTTCTCCCTCACGGCCTCCGTCTGATGCTGTAAGAGTCCTCCGTCCACCTCACTGGCCACCTTCAGAACCTCTGTGACAGAAAAAACACGTTCGGTTATTACATCAAAATTCACTTATTTGGCACAGCAAAAATATAAGCATGGTGCAGCGGCAATGCAGTTTAACTTCACCATGCCCATATAATTCAAATCTAATAAAACATTTCACAATTATTACAATTTAAGATTAAGTTGTTCCTGTGAAGACAAAGCTGAATTTTCATTCTAATGTGCTGATTTGTAGCAAAGGAAACATTTATTATAATAAATTTTATCAACGCTCTTATTATTTTCAATGTTGAAAAAAGTTGTGCTGCTTCATATATTAATTCAATTATGACCGCAGTTAACTGGTCTATTGATACACTCCCCTTCCATTAACTTTGATAAATGTGATTATTACTCAAATGCAAAAGCATCCAAAGGTTTACCTTTAAAAATGATAAAGAAAAAAAAACAGAAAACCTTTTAAAGTCAGCTCAGCATTTAGGAACAAAGAAAAGCTCATCTGTGTTCGTTCGGCAGCCGTGTCTTTGTTGTGGGTTTTTGGTTTTATCCTGATTTGTTTGGTTGGGGGATTTACTTTTATCCGGCGCTTTATACGTTTGTAAGCACGCCAGAAAACAAGGTTTTCTTTGTGTAAAGATATGAGTGAATTTCCCCAGTAACTCAAGCACAGTGTGAGAGTGCTGTTATTATAAGATCAACCAAAGGAATGAGGGATTATGGCATATGGTAAGTGTGGTGTTATAATGGACATTAATCACATCTGAGGTGTCTTTGAAATACGAGAGATGTTTAAGAGCAGATTGAAAAATAAAGAAAGACAAGATGAGATTAAAAAGGGAAACAAGACCAGACAAATAGTGCATACCGAGTAGGTACTACATTTGAATTTGAACTGACTTAACACTGGAACATACACTACACTACTTTCTTCTGATTTCCCCCGATTTACAGTTTGGAGAAGTCAATGCTAGTTCCTGAAAGTCAAAGCCATTCTGGAGATGTGAGTTTATAGATTTTATAGAAAATCACGTAGTGTATGATGGTCACGGACTCCGTACTATGAATTCGGGCATACTACTCACATGCTGTCTTTTGCATACTACATATAGTAGCGAAGAAAAGTCACTGTCTTTTCCAATTCTGTCGAATTCGTTCAAACGACTGATTCATTAAGTCTTTATGAACGAGTCACTGAATCAATTACTTATTTGAGACATTCAAAACTGCGCTTCATTCAATAACGAAACACTGCTGTATGTCACAACTGTTAGGTTGTGGTTTTGTTCAGAACTATTTTCATTGGCAAAAAAAAAAAAGACAATATTGTGTCTAAAATGTAACAATATTTAATTATTGTTTACTGAACCTGTGTAAAATCAATATCAAATTTGCAATCGTGCAGATGTTTGGGGAAAACAGCACTTGCTTGTGTGATATTGCTAAACCATATAATATGATATAAAGTATATATGATATAGAGTATAAGACCCATATAAGGGCATTTTTCCCCTCTTATCTTGAATTTTAGGGGCTTATTCTGCATCGTTATAGGCAACATCACACAGTCATTTGCCATCCAGTTGTCAATGTAAGATGACATACAGGTTCTGGGTGGGGCAGGTGCATTAATAATGTTAATGCATTCTTTTTTCCACAATTAATCAATAGCCTTAATACGAATGCACTGACTTCACATCAGGATCCCGGGTATCCTGTCAGGGCTTATTCTGTGATATCAACTGGATGACTGTGCATTATGGCCATATTCTCTATATGTACTTTTTCAATGTCCTTTTGGGAGGGGTCAAACTGTAATTAGGGGCTATGAAGGGTTTCTGAACAGTACTCTGTGTGCACTAGGACACATTGACACTGGATTATGGGAATGTGTTGACAGCCCATGACCCTGCTGGAGGCAGGCCAGTAGCAGAGGAGCGTGTGATGGATAGAGTGTAAAAATGCAGGATTAATGAGGCTCTTTGAAGTGAAGAACAGGGAGGATCAGAGAAGTGGACCGTAGACCATTAACACGGAGCTGAATCACTTCCTTATGCAGTAGGAAGAGATTTATCTTACATCACAACAGTGTTGACACAAATATAACCGTCATCAGTCACAATTCAAGTCAAAACAGCAGATGATTACAGCAGAAATGAAATATGGCTGCCAAAAAAGTCCTTACCGAGGACTGAATCCTGGATTTTGGTGTCGGGGTCGTCCATGTAGAGCAGCAGCTGCTGGAACAGGAACTCCAGGTGTGGGCGGCACGACTGAGAGTCATAGTTTTTCCCCAGAGATGAGAACCACATGCTCAGAGACTTGAGCGCTTCGACACGGACGTCTTCACTGCTGTCGTCCACACGCTTCAGCAGCTCTGAACACACACAGACACACTCATGAAAACAGCTACAAGCTCACAGACACTTCTGAAATACAGACACTGAATTATGAAAGTGTGCAATAACAGTTATTATACTGACAGATATGCTTTATTTAATTAAGAATCTGGTATTAATTTTTCAACAGAGAAGCAGACAAAATTATATTTAATTCAAACACAATTTAACACTTTATGCGCACTGTTGTATATGAATAAATATCTAGGTAATTAAAAGAAAACGAACCTGGTTTTTGTAGGCTCTGTGCACTGCTGTATTTTATTAAATGTCAAGGTAATTAAAATAAATAAAACAGGCATTTTATAGGCTCTGTATACGAGTAATTAAAACTTTGTATAGGCTCTGTGCACTTTTGTATATTGATAAATGTCTAGGTAATTAAAATTAAATAATAAAACTGGCTTTTTATAGATTATATATTAATGTTATATGCACGGTTATATATTAATAATGTTTGGATAATTTGTGCAAGACACATAGATATGCTTTATTTAACCAGGATCGTCTCATCTATTTTTCAACAGAAAATAAATTGAAAAACAAAATCAAATAAAAGCTGAAGAAAATCTGTTAGGGCACTGGATACTATTGCATACTAGTGAATGTCTTGAACATTTGTGCAATGAGCAATAACACATATTATGTTGAAAACATTTACACTATTTAACATTGTTAGATGCATTTCAGTCTACCATTTTAAATAGCATTTTGAATGTAAAATAACGGGTTTATTTCACCATCCACACAACTGAATAAAAATACAGACCTTAGAGCAAATGCCGTACTTAATTTGATGTGATAAAAATACCACTGTGAGCAATAGAAGTACAATTCATTCAACATGTGACCTTTTGACATCTAATGTTCACACCCCATGCTTTTGTCTATTGCACTGTCCAATGAGGACTGAATGATCTACACCAAAAATATATAACACACTACACTTCTATCTTCTAACCTCGTTTTCATCCGTCACATAAAATATACTGTTCTGAATCAGGTCTTGTGTCTCGTCTTTCATTGGTTTCCAGTATGTGTGATGAGTTAAGTATACCTGGATAGATCTTGTTGAGTGAGTCCGTGTTGAGCCGCTGTGTTGTGAGTCTCAGCAGTGAGTGAAGAGATCTGCAGGCCAGAAGACGAGCCAGTTTAGAGTCTTCCTCCAGCGCAGAGATCAGCTGAGTGGTGAGAGTCTCCTCCACCGACAGAACCTGCAGAACATCAGATATTACACATTAACATAAAATATATACACTCCGACTTTTAGTAATATCACAATTCTGGCCTTTTTTATATCCTGTTTCACTCATAAATGTGACAAAGTACAGAATTGAAAGGGTTAGTTCTTCCAAAAATGAAAATTCTGTCATGAATTACTCATACTTAAAGCTGCAGTTTTTGGTTAAAAATGATCCAAATTCAATATTTGAGCAAGTACATCACCAGCCAGTGTTCAAAATGTGACATCAGTGGCTCAACAAAAAGTTCTCGTAGCTTTGGAAAATTGAACTCAAGCCACTGAGGTCACATGGACTATCTTACAAATGTCTTTACTACGTTTCTGGGTCTGGGAACATTTCAGTTGCGTTGCGGTCTATGTAGGGTCAGAGAGCTCTTGTATTTCATCAAAAATATCTTAATTTGTGTTCTGAAGATGAATGAAGGTCTTACAGGTTTGGAACGACATGAGGGTGAGTAATCAATGACAGGATTTTCTCCCATTTTTGGGAAAACTAACCTTTTAAATGCAAAATGCTGTTTTATGCAGTGTATTATTTATGCAGTGTATTATTACTTGCTCCGCTGGGAAAGCCGCCCCATGCAGGACAGCGAACAGGCAGCTGAGAGCAGCGGTTCTGACAGCCGCGGCAGATCGACCCGAACACCACACCAGATTAGGCAACAACAAATCCTGCAGGACCAGCTCCATGTATTCAGCAAACCTCCTACAGAGAGAAAGCCACAACAAATATGACAGCCGAATCATGTCATGTGACCTGACCGGTTTTAAATCAGCAGGGCTAATGACATTTTTTGCAGTATGTTTGCTTAAAGCCATTCTTTTTGGAGATTTCCGGTGATGTCTTTTAGCAATGATAATGATTCATAAATAAACTAAATAATAATTACCTTTATTTATAAATGACAGAAGTCTATGATGTGTCTTGATTTAGGCGTCTAAGTAAATCTTTGCATGCGTGTGGTGTCTTTCCTTTCACTCTCCTCTTATTTCACTTTGCAAATCAAAGAGCCACATGAAACGGAGGAATTTGAGGTGAACAGTATCACACACCACATGAAAAGAGGGGATTTTACTATATAACTGAACAAGACTATCCTGACACGTTATTTCTTGGGGTAATTATGAAGGTTTGTCTTTGAAATGCATAATATTTAGATCCATATCAGGCATCACAAAAGATCACAGTTCTCAAAATGGATAAATATACTTACCAAAATGATAAACGCAACATTTGTTTTTGCTCCCATTTTTCATGAGCTGAACTCAAAGATCTAAGACTTTTTCTATGTACACAAAAGGCCTATTTCTTGTGGATTATCTCGGCAAAGGAGAAGTGCTCACTAACACCAATTTAGACAGATTTGTGAACAATATTTGACAGAAATAGGCCTTTTGTGTACATAGAAAAAGCCTTAGATCTTTGAGTTTAGCTCATAAAAAATGGGGGCAAAAACAAATGTTGCGTTTATAATTTTGTTCAGTGTAATTGTGCATGTTTATACATGCATTTAAGCAAGCAGTGGTGGGATATTGTACATATAAAAATATCAAGTGTTAAAAAGCTCAGTTTAGTATTAAGCAACTGCTGTTGTCTCATGCTTCAGAGCTATCAGGTATAACAACTAACTTTGCATATGAAGTTTTCATCAAGAGCATCAGCATATTCTGTAATGATGTAAACTGCACAACAACCACATTAAGTTCAGGATCTGTGTTTGATGAACTGACCCCTGTGAGTCCAGGGTGTTGCTGGCGTCCAGCAGTAGTTTGGACAGCATGGTGAAGATGTGAAGTCTCATCTCAGGGTCTCGACTGGGTTCAAGGCAACTCTTTAACAGAGGCAAGAGGCTTGGAAGAAACTCTCCCACCACTGGACCTGAAGGAAAACATATAAAGACGATAATAAAAACAATGGGAGAATGTGGAGTAATTTAAAGTGATAAATGTAACCATTTCAAATAGCTTACTTTGATTAGTCGGCACTGCTGATTTGTTTGTATTTTGCTATTTGATTAGATAATTTAATAACACACATTTATTTTAAACAGTTAAAATGTCATTATATTTTAAGGAATATTAACTCAATTTTACTCCAATATTAACCCCATAGTATTTTTTAACATTTAATTAGTTTATTTATTTAATTTAAGTGATTTTATTTTATTTACTTTACCATTCAAAAGTTTGTGGTGAGATTTAAAATGTTATCATGTTTTGACATGAAAAAACAACATAATTTAAAAGTAATAGACTATTTTCGGTCCTGTTTTGACCCTCTCATCAGAACGCTCTGTTTGAATAGGATTGGCGGATTGTAGTTTCGGAAGTAAACGCCCACTGCTGTGACTGGCTAACACTTGTGTATGTTTGGCAGTCTACATCCTTCACAGATATATGCTGCTGTGATTTAAGCATACATAACTCAATACTGTACACTTGTGTGTTGAGACATGCGGCGGCACGACTGGTCTTCAACGAGCCCAAAAGAGCCTGTGTTACTCCTCTCTTTGTCTCCTTGCACTGACTACCAGTTGCAGCTCGCATCCAGTTCAAGACACTGATGCTTGCATATAGAACAACCACAGGTTCAGCACCCACCTACTTCCACTCACTCACTATTATGAATCTACATCCCCTCCAGAAGTCTGAGATCTGCTAGTGAGCGACTGCCTCGTGGTACCATCACAGAGAGGCTCAAAATCACTTTCTAGAACATTCTCGTTCACCATTCATGGCTGGTGGAATGACCTTCCTACCCCTATCCGAAACGCTGGATCCCTGTCGATCTTCAAGCAACAACTGAAATCCCATCTCTTTTGACATTACTTGACTTCATCCTAAACTTAAAGGTGTTTTTTTTAATCTTTCTCTCCTTCCCTTGCTAGCTTGTACGTATATAAACAATGCCGGAGACTTGGTTTTAGGGGCACTTCCTCTGTCTGTTTGCCTCTTCAAGATGAATCACTTTATGCATTCCCCAATTGTAAGTCGCTTTGGATAAAAGCGTCTGCAAAATGACTAAATGAGACATTACTGTCAGATCCAATATATCTGGCACAGCATCGTCTTTTAGTTTCAACCTTTCTGAAAATCCTGCGGCGATTTGTGCCTTGTTTGTAAACGAATCCGTGGTAAAATGAAGTGAACAAAGGACTGAGTTCTAACTGACGCAGTCTAGATCTTAATGAAACAAAAGTTCATACACTCTTTCCTAAAGTTTGGGTCAGAAGGAAGGCAATGCAAAGACTGTTTTCCACAGTGTCTTGTCTTCAGAACCATCTTTATCATTTGGTTTCTGTGTAGTCCTACACCACATGCGTTAATCGGTGGGCAGGGCTAAACAGACAGTGATGTCTATCTTCTTCTGTGGAGGCGGTGCTTGTCCACACTATTACATCATAGAGTGTCACATTCCTCGAGCTATCGTTTTGGCATCTAAACAGAATGATGGCTGCCATTCCCGGCTGCAAATGAAGCACACACTCACCGGACTGCATGGCAATGATCTCCAGCTGTGTTTTCTGAATGGAATAACTGGTCCAGGTGTGATGGGAGTCAGACAGCCACTGCAGCAGATCTGCCATGTGCTGCCGGTACAACTCACACGCTCCACTGAGACCCTGCGCCTCACACAAACACCTCACGGACTCCTCTGCCTGACAGAGACACAGTAATGCTCAACCCATTGACATGTTTGAATGGAGTATATCCAGGGGCTGCTAAATTAGGTTGGGCAGCAACATGCAATTCGATTTTGAACAACAAAAGGCCCTGCAGTAAGTTCAATTTAATAAACTCAGATTGCTCATATCTAACGTGTACAGCTCAATCTGTGTATGGGAACGCTTCATGTACCGTTCGTGCGTGGGTTTTACCTTGCGGCATTGTTCCTGCTCTGAGGCGAGACTCTGAACTGACACCAGGACCTTCAGCAGCTGCAGACTGATGACAGCACAGTCCACCTGACACACACACAGCACAGCGTCCACACACACCAACAACTGATCCAGATACTGCGCCTGAGAGACGAAAAGAAAAAAATAATCATTTGCCACTTTTCGTTACTTTTGTTTAATGGTAACTTTGTCAATTATTCTTTTTTCTTGCTTAATTTTCTGTTAGGTTTTAAATTAAGTTACATTTGTACTAATGCTGCTATATTTGTCATTCATTTGACCTAATTAGTTTTACTTCAACAAATGGACTTTCTGACCTCGTAAATCTCTCCAAGACACACAATGACATCAGTCTCCGTTCAAATAAAATAAGAGGCAGACAAACTTAAACACAGGTAAAAATGAAAAACTAAACTTGTACTAGTTTGATAAATAGACAGTTTTTGTCCTGCCAATAAAGGATACTACAACACATCTAAACTCGGTGACCTTGTAAAGCAGTCTAAAACTCTTGATAAGCTTTTCTTTCCATCAGACTCTGTTTTTTTCCTATCCCACTGCATTTTTACCGTCCCCTCAAGACCTCTGTGTGTCTCTTTCCATGCAGTGATCACGTCTAGACAAAGTGTCACATTCAGAGCAACAAGAGGATCATGACACGGTTTCCTCCACTCAGCGGATCTGTCATTAACAAGGCCGGGATGATTAACCTGCAGGTGTTTTCACTGGCCTACAGGAAGTGTGTGTGTGGGACACTTTTACTACTAAATTTAGAAGGCACAACTGAAAAATGACAACTTTCTCTTTTATTTATGTTCAGGATTAGAGTATGATTTATGCATTTACTTATATGATTAGTATAAAAAATCAAATCAAATAAACTTAGGCTGACAAAGTTATGCATAGGTACGACATAAAAAGTATAATAAAATAAAATGAAGCAGTCAGGGTTATGCCTAATTGCAGAAATAACTAATTTTAAAGATGTCACTTTATGAGCAGATTTCCAGATTGAACTAACACTCGTAAAACAGAAGCATGTTCTCCAGTTCACGCCTGCCTAGGGCCATGAGAGGAGTGATTGACAGGTCTGACAACTGTTTTAAAGCAACTGTCCTAACCAGCACTCTCTGCCACTCCCGTCCGTCTGGCTCTTCTAGTCCATAAATGTGCTCCTGGCTCCACAGCGGCCCCTCGGCAGAAGCATGTGTCGTCCCACCCCGTCTCCAGCTCTTCCTTTTTCAGGACAGAGGTGAGCAGGCCACAGCTGTCAGCTATGATATGTAAAATATATATGCTCACATGCATACGTTTGCCTTTCTTCAGACAGCTGAGATTTACATTCCTGCTTGCAGTCCCATAGCAACACCAAAAACAAAACACGGAGAACTAGTGCTTCTGTTTTCCATGTCCTGAAGGCATCGCAAATCCAATTCATAACACAAACACAACCTTGTGTTAAAGACACACAGCATCTAGCAAACCCTCAAAGGAGGACAGCAGGCGTATTATTTCCTAGCCTTGTTCTTACACTATACTGTTTTTCCGATGGTTTTGGAAAACAGACAGTCGAAAGTGTTCTGACAACACTGACATCAAAGAGCAGCCTGACCTCAAAGCTGCAGAGTACAGAAAGATCAGAGCATCTGCCTCGGTTCACTCAACACTGCCTTCACTGCTATTCCACAGACTCATGTCAGGAAAACAATTCTTCTAGAGTTTGACACATTATTTATTATTGACATACTCTAATATTCACTCAACACTAAATTCCCCAGTTCAGACCATTTCCTGAAGCTAAAGAAATTTTTGTAGTAGCATTATTTTTGATTAAGTATTATAGTAAGTATATTAAATTAACTTTTATTTATATATATTTTTAAATTTTAAGCATAACTAATTTTGTTATGTGCTTGCATTAGTTATATATATATATATATATATATATATACAAATATAAATATACATACATACACACGTGTGTATTTAGTTTTATACTATTGCTATTTGCATTCATAAATTAAATTAGCTCTTATTTTTACATATTTTTTTTATTTTAGTTTAAGAATTACTAATTTTGTTATGTGCTATTGTCACATATATAGTGTTTATATGTGTTCAAAAAAAAAAAAAATATACAAACAAAAGTTCTTTCACTTTTTCAAAATCTTCATCTTTCTCTTTATCTTTCTCTCCTTCCTTTGCTAGCTTGTACGTATTTGAACAATGCATGAGACTTCGTGTTATTGGAACTTCCTCTGTATGTTTGCCTCTTCAAGATTAATCGCTTTATGTACTCCCGAATTGTAAGTCGCTTTGGATAAAAGCGTCTGCTAAATGACTAAATGTAAATGTAAATATATATAGCGTACAGAAAAAATACAGTACAAAATGATATTGTGAAAAATATAACAATTCATAATAAATGTTTGTATTTTTAAATATACACTGTCATTCAAAGGTTTGGGATCAGTAAGAGTTTTAAGTGTTTTTCATGAAGTTTCTTGCTCATCAAGGCTGCATTTATTTCATAAAAAATACAGGAAAAACTGTAATTTTTAATATTTATTATTATTATTAGTAATTGTAATAATTTAGTTATTATTGTGAAATATTATTTCAATTTAAAATAATGGCTTTCTATTTTAATACACTTTAAAATATAATTTATTCCCGTGATGCAAAGCTTATTTTCATCCGCTATCACCAGCGTTGGGTATAACACGTTACTGTAATCCTGGTAACACAATAAAGCAATGAGTTACATTTTAAATTCATGTAAGTTGATTACAATTACTTATGTCAATAAAATTACGTTACTTAAGTTACAAATGCAGTGGTAAAAGAATGAAGTAAAAATCATGTTTTGCACGTCAGTATACCCTTTAATAAATCACCGGAGAATGAGAGTTAAACTGAGAGTCCAAAAAACTTTTAGATGGAATGAGATCATATTTCAAAATGTTGCACTCAACATATTTTTGTCTGGCATTATAGTTTGGGAAAAGTTCAACAAGTGAATGTGTTCAAGTTTATGTCACATTAAAACCAATAAAGTAAAACAATAAATGACTCCTCAGAATGAGATCAACCGCTGGATTAAACCGCGTCAGCATCACAATTCATGGCTTATTCCTCACAGCGCGTCTTCTTACAAAAACCAGAAGTAGCCGAGAAGAACTGGAATCTTTCTACGGAGGTGACGTGAGCGTGTTTACATGTTCGCGCGTCTCGAGCTTGGTTTCGCGTGGATGATGATCTTATAGCGCGCGATGTGCGTGGCCATGATCACATTATAGGAGAGCTCAGACTCGCGTTGGTTTCATACGGATTATTTTATCAGAGAATATTTGTTTTCGACATGACTTACTATTTAATAAGACAATTCAAGCTCTCTTTAGATGTACTGTTTAACTCATGTCATTTTCGTGACTCGTTTCAGGAAGATATTCATGGAGATTGAGAATGCCGTAAGCACCCTATTGTTTTTATTTTACAAAAGCAAAAAAAAAGAAATGTTTTGTTGATATTGGGAGTGAATCATGGAATACGAATAATAGGCCTACTTATGTATTTATTTTCAGTCAATATGAAATTAATGAAAGAACTTTTCAACTTTACTCTCGATAGAGTATTTTTTGGTTTGATAAGTTGAAAAATAAAGTAAACTTGAAAGTAACTTGACAGTAAATTAGTTAGTAATCTGATTATTTAAATGCAGTAATCAGTAATGTAATCAAATTACAATTTTAAAGAAGTAATTAGTCATTTGAAAATGGATTACTTTTTTTGTAACTTACCCAACACTGGCCATTTCTCCGGTCTTCAGTGTCACATGATCCTTCAGAAGTTATTCTAATATGCTGATTTATTATCAATGTTGGAAACTGCTCAATGTGCTGTGCTGCTTAATATTTTTTTGGAACCTGTGATCAGTTTGTTAAGATTATTTAATTAATAAAAAGGAAAAAAGAATAGTGTTTGTTTATTTAAAATATTTTTTTACTGCGTTTTTGCAAACAATTGCAAAATTTAGATTCTCCCTAATAGTATTTTCTCTCTCT
Organism: Oxygymnocypris stewartii; assembly: GCA_003573665.1. Taxonomy (NCBI): domain Eukaryota; kingdom Metazoa; phylum Chordata; class Actinopteri; order Cypriniformes; family Cyprinidae; genus Oxygymnocypris; species Oxygymnocypris stewartii. The sequence continues at coordinate 187,292 of QVTF01013358.1, forward strand.
CTCTCTCAATTTCCACTTCATCTCTATGATTGTCTGCTGTGATATTAAAACATGATAATTTGCCATTTCCTTCCCTAAAACTGCCTCTCAGTCAAAGGTCCTGCAACATCTGTGATGGACCGTGTCTTTTTAATGTGTCCCCATTTAACAGCCAATGCTATTGAAGACACATTATTTAACGGAAGGAAGACTTTGTGAGATTCTGGCATGAAGTCTGAGATGAAACATGGACAGCTGGACCAAAGTATGCAGGATTGCGGTGGACACACGGGGGCAAAATTAGTCATTTTTCTTTTAGTGCTTTTAATTACACTACAGAGGAAATTCCTGCAAAGCCCTCAGGGGTGGTGACTTGGCACCGACGAGAAGGCAAACTCAAAAAATAGAGTGTTATTTTTGATATCAAAGTGAGCCGAATGTGGGTTGAGAGGAAGCCAGGGCCAGACTCATGGGTCTGGGTGGGATTTTTCCACTCGGTCTGACAGAGATGTGCCCTAACACACATCTGCACTGTGGGCTGCATATATGTAATAAAAGACATTCCTCAGGAAAAGTAACTGGAAAATTAAACTAGCCAATAAGGGTGCAAATAGTTGTTTTTAACAATGTGTAGCATATCATTTTGGAAAAATTGGGGCCATAAAAGGTCACTAAGTGGCTGTGCTGTTGGTTGTGGTAGTCTTTTCTGCTGTTGGATGCCATAATGTTATTGGTTGGCTGCATAACTTTACCAAAAATGTAATGAATTCCTAGTAAAACAACCAAAATGGGCAAATCTGATTGAAAATAATGGAATTCTGGAACACTCCTTTAAAATGGATAGCGAGAACTCAGAAAGCAGAAAGCTCACTGTCTCTCACCTGTTGGGACCCCTGACAGACTTCAGGGTGTGCAAGTGTGTCTCCAATTTCTATCAGGTGGGGTCCTAAAGCCTCCCTTGTACTCCCTCTTAAAACGGACCCCAGAACCATGAGAGGAGCCCAGGGAGAAGCAGACGAGCAGGAAGTGGAGTCTTTAACATGAGGCAGGAGCAACTTGAGGTAAACCTCTGGACTGACAAACACTCCCAAGAGCTTTGCTGACTCCAAACACTGTCAAGAGAGAGAATTTGAAATCAAAAATCAATGCAATCAAAGCTGACACAGCGTGATATTGATATGATATTTTGTCACTACATCCTCTAATATTTATATCTAGCTCCAGAACTACTAGTTTTAAGCCTATTCTGCTCATGTGTGTTGCTTCTCTCGCCAGCTGAAGACATAAAACACTGTATTATGGATTTAAAAAAAAACATCTTCAGTGAGATGTCGTGGTTATTTTCAGTGCTGAGCAGCAAAAGATGTGTTCTCAATAGACAATGAGAATGCAGCAAGGTAAAAGTAGTTTTGTCGGGTCAAATATAGTGTATTTGACTCTGATCTATGACCTTGATCTTTTCTCAGAAAGCCTTGTGTGTTATTTATAAGCATCTAACTGTAAAAACAATAGGTTAATAATCTGATTAAACAGCTGCTCTTACCTTTTAATATTCAGATCCAATTTGGTTCAATGGATTCAATATTAAACACCACTGCACTAACCCCAATATTAAAATGAACAACCCTGTTTTAGGTCTTTCCATGTAGGTGAAGTCTCATTTTTCTAATAAAATAGCATTAAAAATAAATAATTTAATAAATTGAGGAGAAAATACAGTTTAACTTTAAAGAAAATTATTTTATTCCACTAATAATCAAGCCATAGGCTTATGGTTTGTTAATCAGGTATATCCATCTAAAAGTTATCTAACAGTGGATTGGAAAAGACTACAGAGCAATAGAAAATACAAATAGCAATAAAAATTATAATTGTTTTGTCTTTATGCATGAACATACACAGCTGCCTTTAATATTTTAGGAAGGGGGTCCCTTGACATGCGCGGCATCAAAAAAGATTTCATACTTCAAAAGTGGTCCTGTATGTTGCTTTGGAGGAATGTTAACAACCTCACCAAGGGGAAGTCTGGGCCTAATGGTTAGAGAGTTGGACTCATAATTGAAAGGTTGGGGGGAGTGAATGTACAGCGCTCTCTCCACCTTCAATACCACGACTGAGGTGCCCTTGAGCAAGGCACCGAACCCCCAACTGCTCCCTGTGCATAAAAGGCTGCCCACTGCTCCGGGTGTGTGTGTTTGTTCACTGCTGTGTGTGTGTGCACCTTGGACGGGTTAAAATTACGAGTATGGGTCATCATACTTGGTCGTATGTCATTTCACTAAAGCAGAATGTTGATCCTGATTGGCTGTCCTGTTACCTGTGCTCTGACGTCAGTCTCGGGGTCTGCGCAGGCGTGGTACAGAACCGTGAGCAGTGACTGCAGGTGTTGTGTACAGTGATCTTCAGCATGCAGCAGCAGCACCTGCAGCAGCTGGGCCGTCTTCACTCGCGTCTGCACTAACCAGTCACCAATGTCCCGGCCCACAGCAGGAAGCAGCTGTGACAGATTCCTCACCACCAGCTCCCTGCAGCCCAGCCCGGGACGCTCGACTGTACGAGTATAAGGAGAAACAATGGTTTTACTTATACTCCATTTGTCTCATGCACAGCTGGTGAAACAAGTCTCTAATGCTCACCAAGGCTGTTCATTTGATCAAGAATACAAAAATACAAAATAATAATTTTCTATTTGAATACATTTTAAAATGCTATTTATTCCTCTGATGCAAAGCTGAATTTTTAGCATCATTACTCCAGACTTTAGTGTCACTTGATCCTTCAGAAATCAGTCCAATATACTGATTTCAAGAAACATTTGATCAATGTTGAAAATAGTACAGTATATATACAGTATTTTGAATTAATATTCTTTGATGAATAGAAAGCTGAAATCGAAATCAGCTGTAACAATGAGTTGGTTATTAACAGAAATGCAAACATCTGGCTAACAATGCTTTCACATCAAGGCTATCTTTCTTTCTGTCCTCTCTCTACTTTTCTCTAAATTAAAGTAGAAATAAATATAAGAACTAGCACCTGTCACCCCAGCAAGCTTCTTCTTAGTTTCACTCATGAAATAACCCTCAACTAGATCAGGCCTGTGGGGCTTTTATTCTAGGACAACACAGCCGAGCATCAAAGCCTGTTGAAGGGATAAGTGGGGGCTACAGTACCTCAAATGTTATTTAAGGGTTTCAACTACAGTTTTGATATCTAATATGTATGTATTTAGTATCCATAACTTCATCTTTTAGGAAAGAAATTCATTCTGTGATTAGTTTATCCTACCTGCAGATGTGTAGAGGACAGGAGCAGGCAACTGAAAGTCCATCTTATCCTTCAGATCCTCCTCATTTTCCTTCTCCCATTGAGATCCTACTTGTTTCCATAAGTCCTCAGCAAGAGACCTGAATTCATGGATTTATTTATAATCACAAAATCATACATTTCCATACATACATTTTGTGTATAAGAAAAGACACATTTATGTATTTTGTTTTGGAAAAGACTAAATAGAAAAAGTTAATAAAAATGATGAGACAAAAACACTACCATTCAACATTTTGGGTCAAGTTTTTTTTTTTTAAAGAAATTAATATAGCAAGGATGCATTATATTCATCAAAAGTGACAGTAATGACATTTATACATTTACAAAAGTTGTATTTATTATACCAAATACATTTTGATCTTTTGAACTATATTTATCAAAGAATTGTGAAAAAAGCAGATTATGGTTTTCACAAAAGTATGATGCAGCACATCTGTTTTCAACAGTGATAATAATAATAAATGTTTCTTGAGCAGCAAATCAGCATATTAGAATGATTTCTGAAGGATCATGTGACACTGAAGACTGGAGTAATGATGCTGAAAATGCAGCTTTGTAATCACAGGAACTAGGGCTGTGCAATTAATCGGATTCGATTATCATGTGCATCTCGACAGTAAAGACGGTTCTGTGATTGGTGGTAAATCTCCATCACCTGTTTTCAGTTAATACACAGACTAGTTCACTGACAAGCTAGGCGATATTGCATTCATAATCGAAGGTGATTCATCTGCGAATACAAACGTGCATTTTTAAATAAATTAATATAGAAAACTGTTTTTACAATTTTTTATTTAATAAATGAAGCTAAACCTTAACTTTTTAATGACAGTATACGCATTTACACGAATTTGACTATTTTTCTTGACTTGAATTGCCTGGAAAACAATGTTATTTCCATGTCTGTGCATTTGTTTTCACCTGATTTCAGGGATCTCATCGCTGAGGCTGCTCAGAAGCAGCGGGATGAGCTTGTGGAAGTAGGAATATCGGTCCGGTAGACGGAGAAGCCAACCACCCACGACTACAGTAACAGCTTTTCTCACCTGAACAGATTAGCACAAAAATAAACCATTCCCATGTGGAAAAAACACCACCAATGTGCCTTGTAAAACAAGAAGCATATTTCATATTTATCAGAAGAATTTCTTGGAAGGATACCATAGACGAGCCATTTATTAAATAACGCATCAATCAAGAACTTTATTTCTTTTTCCAGTGAAGTGGCTGCCAGCTTACCCGTGGAGAGTCGTCAAACAATCTCTGTGCCAAGTGGGACAAAACGTCATCTACGTTCTTGCCTGTGCTGTGCTGAATGACTGCGCCAATGGCCTGCGTGACAGAAACTCTGACTTGGGAATGCTGGTGAGAAACCGTCAACAGCAGGGGCTTCAGAAGACTCTCAGCCTGCAGGTGGAAATGATCTGAGCAAAGAGAGAGAGATAGACCGATTGATAAACAAACAAACAGTTATAATTATAAATAAATAGTTGAGAGTGTATATGCATATGGATCATAAAGGACAAGTAATGTATCTTCACCGATTCATTATACAGGAGTTAAGTGGCAAGCAGGGCTTAGATGAGTTGCTGGTTGTCATGATCACATGGTCAGACTGATGCCCCAGACCACATTGTTTTTACTCAGCCAAATAAGAGTAAATAAAATGTGTTGGCGAGTATACTACTTGATTCTTACAATACCTGGGAATGTGAGAAGACGCCAAACATCTTCCAAAGTAAAAAAAATAAAAAAATAATAATAATAATTATACAAGAAAAATAAATAAAATAATAATAATAATCCAGGAGACGTTTCCCTGTGGTTTTTCATCAAAATAAATGCTCTATGATTTACATTTAGTCATTTAGCAGATGCTTTTATTCAAAGCGACTTACAAATGTTTCATATTTGAAAGCAAAGAATAACTAACATAAATATTAGTATTTTAATTTTACTGTTGTTATATGAAATAATTATAACAACGATGATGATGCTAATGATAATAATAATTACTTCAGTTCCTTATACAGTTACACTACTTCACAGTTCAATTTAAAGTGATTTTTATTTGAATAGTTTAATTGAATGAATTAATTTGTTTTACCAGATTTTGAAATAATGCACATAGTTTATACATATACTGTATATACACACACAAACATGCGCACACACACACACACACATATGTGTGCGTGTGTATTAGTGCTGGGCGGTATACCGGTTCATACCGAATACCGGTGTTTATTTTTCTTACTGATATGAATTTTTAAAATACCGCAATACCGGTGTCATTTAAATAACGTTCGTAACGCGACACTGTTAGAGAGGGGTCTCTTTTCACTATTGCATTTTGGCGAGGATACAGCTGTATGTGTTACTAAGCGTGAAAGTTCAGTAACGGAAGCACTAGTAGAATGTGATGAGAGAGAGAAGTCATCCACAACAAATATCCACCATCCGCTGCATAAACTCCCGCGTCTCTCACACACAACAGTTCTCCGTCGATACAACGGATTCCCGTCAATTGCAGGGTTCCCGCCTTCTTAAATTCACTTTTCATAACTTTAAGGCCGTAAATACGCTTACATTTATCAAATAGTGTTATAGATGTCTTGATTTTAGCTTGAATATGTCTTAAATGAAGGAAAGACGAGGTGCATTCAGTCTGTTGAGGGGGATGTGATCAAAGCCTGGAGTGGATTAAAGCACGTTCCTCTCTCCACTCTAAGAGTTCTGTAATCACTCCGCTCTGGATCCACTCCGGGTTTTACATTCCCGCTCACGGAAAAACTGCTCTGTGTTCACTCCATTTAAACGTTATCAGGGATTACTGAGGGGAAAGAAACATGTAGCGCAATGTTGTTGTTCTGCCGGCACACCAAAAATCATCCCCGCCTCGGCAAACAACATAGTAACGCCACTCGCATCATTCACAGTCGGGTTCTTAGCAGAGAACACAGAGCAGAACTTGCATTTCGGCACGGGATTGCTATTAATAATAATTATACTCATTTCCGCAGGTTCCGACAGAGTCCCTGAGAGCTCACTCACGCGCTCTCAATTTCTGTGCGCCCACAGATCGCGATTAGGAGGGTGACCGCTTTTAATAATTATAAGGGGAGTTAGCAAATGTGATATTTTGATTTAATACAACAGATCAATAAACAAGTACTGCATGATTTTGCTCTATATCATCAACGAAAATAGTTCCAAATAAAGTAACAGCTGAGCCGTTGTGCATCTCTAAAAGCTAATTTATATGTAAAACATTAATGTCCACATCAAGGGCGTCGCTAGGCCATTTTTAGGGGGGCTTTAGCCCCCCTAAAAATCTTGTGATTCTTCCCCTTTAAATTTCAAATGAAAACGGCAGCTGACTTCGGCTCCTCCCCATCTTTCTGCGCGTTCTTCAGTCCACAGACTGCGCACACAAGGTGTGTGTTTATCAATAGATTGTTATAATATCTACATCTATGCAGTTCTTTGTCATAAATACTGTTTACAAAAAGGCATGGGAGAGCAATCGGTTTCCAATCTACTGTAAAGTTTTCGCTGCATTCACCACTCATCACACCACAGCGGTTTCCTTCAGCGAAAGCCCTTAACACATATGAACGCATACTTTATAAAACGATCACGTTATTGTTATTTGTAAATATTTTTATTTATTTATTATTATACCCTCATTGGGGGCTGAGCCCCCCTAAAATGAAAATCCTAGAATCACCACTGGTCCACATGAATCTATGAATTTAATTGCACTCATGCCACTCCTGAGACTCATTAAACGTCTGAAAATGTACATACAAGCCACTTTTGTGTTCTTCTGTGCCACCTCTGTAGTACAATTTTTTTTTTTATTAATACTAATTTCATGATTAGTAACTTATTTGTCGTATTGTACTTATTATATTGTTTTAAATATACATTTTAAAAAGCTTATAAACATAATTTTTTTTAATTTGAAGTAGATGAAAATTATGCTATTGCAAAAGTAAAAAGAAAATACCCCTTTAAGGAGTCAAATGTCACCTCGTGTTCGGAAGACTAATTTTTTATCAGAATTGTTTTATTATTGATCAGAAGGCACTCCTAAATATTTAAAATTAGGAGGACAAGCACTCCTGATTACAAGAAGAAAAACAGCTCTTAAACTGTGTGACTGTAGCCGTATGGCTGTGGAATGGGGTTTGGCCGGGGAAATATTTACAGTCAAAAATTTTTTTTTTGCTTTAACCCCTGTATTTAGTGTGAACTTTTTTACAATATTCACTCAACATGACACTAAAATATGGCATTCTAAGTCAATCTACTGCAGTTTTCCCTCAGTCAGTAGAAAATGTGGTTAACACCCGGTCATCCATGGGGGAAAAAAAATACCGTCATATACCGTGAAACCAGTATAATTTAGAAAAATACCGTGATATAAATTTTTGGTCATACCGCCCAGCTCTAGTGTGTATATATGTGTGTGTGCGTGTGTGTGTGTATAGCATATATACACTGACCAACACTTTTGTTTTTGCCCCCATTTTTCATGAGCTGAACTCAAAGATCTAAGACTTTTTCTATGTACACAAAAGGCCCATTTCTCTCAAATATTGTTCACAAATCTGTCTAAATCTGTGTTAGTGAGCACTTCTCCTTTGCCGTGGTAATCCATCCACATCGCAGGTGTGGCATATCAAGATGCTGATTAGACAGCATGATTATTACACAGGTGTGCCTTAGGCTGGCCACAATAAAAGACCACTCTAAAATGTGCAGTTTTACTGTATTGGAGGAGGGGGGGGGGGTCACACCGTTCCTGTTCTTAGCTGACAGGAGCGGCACCCAGTGTGGTCTTCTGCTGCTGTAGCCCATCTGCTTCAGGGTTCGACGTGTTGTGCGTTCAGAGATGTATTCTGCATACGTTTGTTGTAACGAGTGGTTATTTGAGTTACTGTTGCCTTTCTATCATCTCTAACTGGTCTGCCCATTCTCCTCTGACCTCCTCTGACATCAACAAGGCATTTTCGCTCACTGGATATTTTCTCTTTTTTGGACCATTCTCTGTAAACCCTAGAGATGGTTGTACGTGAAAATCCCAGTAGATCAGCAGTTTTTGAAATACTCAGACCAGCCCATCTGGCACCAACAGCTATTCCACGTTCAAAGTCTCTTAAATCCCCTTTCTTCCCCATTCTGATGCTCGGTTTGCACTTCAGCAAGTCGTCTTCATCACATCTAGATGCCTAAATGCATTGAGTTGCTGCCATGTGATTGGCTGATTAGCAATTTGTGTTACCACGCAATTGAACCGGTGTACCTAATAAAGTCGCCGGTAAGTGTGTGTGTGTGTGTGTGTGTGTGTGTGTATACACCACATACCACAAAAACTACCAGCACATCCAAGGAAGCAACACATCTAAAACCATGCGGGGAAACTTCTCTTTTAAAATGCCTTTCTTTTGTTGTAAACAGAGTTCTAAACTTGAAAACATGTTTGGCACATGTTGCACAAACCATATAAAAATCTCAGGCATTGTATATACTCACCAACAATGTTTTACTCATTTGGCCAAGTGTTAATTTTAGGTCTTTGTCAGGGTCATCAGACTGGCCTTGTTACCATGACAACCAACAACCCATCTTAGCCAAAGTCTCTGTCTAAGACCAGTGTGCCACTTAACCTCTGTGAAATGAATCCAAACTGACATATTACATTTATATATTTGTTTCATTTATACTGTATTTCAACTGTCTCTTAAAGAATATCAAAAGCTTGAGGGCCCCGCTTACCAGGGATGCTCTGCGCAACACTGATGGCACATTTGCAGCTCTCCTTCTTGACTTCGGGGAAGGGATCTGTGATGGTTCTCTGCAGGATCTTAATCATGTCATCCAGGTAGGGGGCCAGCTGCCTGCCGCACACCTCCAGCACCAGAGACATCGTCTCCATTAGAGCCAGCCTGAGCTCCTCCGCCGGCTCCAGGATCTCCTTCCCGCCGAGCCTCTGCACCAGCGCGGGCACGAGGTAGGGCAGAGCGTCTTCTGGTTTGGGGACAGCTCTGATAAAGCCCGTGATTATCTGAATCGATAAGTCTCTGCATGTCTCCGCAGGGTCTGACAGACATTTCAGCAGCGCCTTCAGCAAACCGGCGAACAGCTCCTGCAGCACGCCGCTGGATAAGCGCTGCTCGACGGTTTCTCTCTTCACCGCTTCCAGAGCTCGCCTTCTTGTGCTTTTGTTGTCGTCGTTTAGACAGTTCACATGTCGAGCCAGGGATTTTAAAACATCCGCTGCAGCTCGCTCATCACAGGCTGTCGCCATTGCTGCTTCACGTGTGTATTTGTTGTTGCTGGAGATTGGTCGTCATGGCGATTGTTGCCATTACGACTGTAGATTGCGACAACTTAAATTGCTTTACGGTAGAGGTCTATTCAAAACAGTTCAACTTTATTTATCTTCGAGTCCATGGTCAGAACATAGGTGATTTACCTATGCAAAGAAAAAAAATAACAAGAGGGTTCAATATAATACAGAATAAACAAAAACTTACTAGCTTTTTCTAAAGTAGTATGTAAAAAGTAGTGTGTGCGTGCATAATATATATATATAATACACACACACTTTTAAATAAATACATATTTATATATTTATTATATATTGTTTGTTCTTTTCAAATTGTCAATATTTTTATTTATTACATTCATTATTAGATGAAAAAATATATAGTTTTCAAACCGTTATTAAACCGTTCAAATAAATAAATAATTAAATAAAATAGTGACAAACCCATAAAAGACGAAGCACATTAGAACGATTTCTAATGAGATGGTGGGTATCATACATACGGATTTTAATTTTTGTAAATAAGTATTCTTTATATTTTGTATACGATCATTCATAACACTAATCTTGCCTCCATGCAATTTGACTAATACATAATGTAAGAACAAATCTGCGTATTATTTCCTAATCATGCATAGTTCCATAGCTGCTCATTGAAAAAAAAAAATCTGACATAAGCACATTCATCTGTGCATATAAATGTGTTCAGTCACAAAACATGACTGTTTGCAGAGGTCAGCTCTGTGATTTATAGCATGAGAAAGCGTGCGTGCTACTCTGAGTGACGCACACACCCACACGGACGCTGATTGGCTGCATCAGCGCATAATGGAAAATAAATAAATAATTGTAAAATAAGCATAACAACCTCAACCCATCAACATCTACATATCAGTTAAAGGTATTTTCGAATCGTTTAAATTATATATTTCATTGTAGACCATTAATGTCAGCATCCAATCGGGAGGCGAATTGACGTCAGAGCGCTTGCGAGCAGCAGGACCAAACAAGCAACATCCCAGAGCGCGAGCCCTGCATCTCCGCCTCATAACGGTAAGACAAATTAACAGTAAACACGCTGACACGCGACTGTTTCTTGCTTAATATACCAACAGACGCGATTTTTAAAGATATTAAACGGCTAAAACTATTCACTCACCGCATAGGTTTGTATTTAAAGGTGAACTAGCAGTGATAAAAGCGAAAGCAGGTGATCACGGAGTGATGCTCCGCCGGTAACGTTACACGGACACGTCGTTTTCCACGCACGACTGAATGCGGTAACGGTTTCGTGAACGTATACGTCGAAATTGAAGACTGATGCCAGTGTTCTTTAAACGGTTGATGTGAATCACTGGCGGAAGTGAAATTTAAATATGTAACATTCAGAAGAATGGCCTGTGTCATCTTCATCAGTATGATTTGTCATAATGCCATATCTATCTATCTATCTATCTATCTATCTATCTATCTATCTATCTATCTATCTATCTATCTATCTATCTATCTATCTATCTATCCAGGCACTGTGCTTGTGTATTCACATTAAATGATTGATTGACAGGTGCATGCATATTGAATATATTGTGGATGTTATAAGTCAGGCAGCAGGCAAGCATATCATTTGAGTAAACAAGTTCCACAGACTTAAGAACAAACATCTCTTCTCTTCCCCCCTCCTTCGCTCTTTTCTCCTGCAGCAGTGATAGAAGATAAGATGGCCACCTCCTCCTCCAATCTGGAAGAAGACGAAAGTCTGAAAGGCTGCGAGGTCTTCGTGCAAAAACACAACATCCAGCAGATCCTCAAAGAGTGCATCGTCAACCTGTGCATCGCCAAGCCCGAGAGGCCTCTGAAGTTCCTGCGGGAACACTTCGAGAAGCTGGAGAAGGTGCGTTACTCTTACTATATTTGCTCTGCTGGTGGTTGTGTTTGTATAAGTTATGCATAGGGTGATGGTTAGGGATCTGGGATGCTGGCACAAAGGGTGTCGCTTCTTTCCCATGAAGCTGGAGAGTTATTGAGATCATTGCTGTCCCATTTGGCCTGGCTCTTAACCTCAGGATGCTCAATGGGGATTGTTCCTGTAATGAATGTACTGTGTATTGCTTAGGGGTAAAAAATCTTTCTGCATGCGATACAGTGTTAATGAATGCCTTCTCCATCCCTCAAACATCCACGATAATTAACTGTCATTGTGTTAGCGCTCACAGTGAGGTTGATGTTCTTTATGTGTCTTAATCATTGGCAAGTGAAGCACAATAGATAGATACCAAACTTATGAGACATAATTGCATGTTTTAGAATGAGAAATCATTGGTTTCTATAATGCTTCTTTGATCGGCTCCTGGTGCATCTGCAGAGCGTGTGAACAGAGGGGACGGTACACTTTATCAGGATCTGAGACAAATCTATGAAGTTCATTTGCAGGTTTTAAAATGGACTTTGGATATAGTTGAGCTTTTATAGATTTATAGCAACTGGACAAAACAACCTGTTAAACACATCATTTAGTTGTATGTTAAATCAGTGAATCTCAAACAAGTCCTCACCTTGTCCATAACAATGACAGTTTAAGGATTAAGATTTTTCTAAATATATATATTTACAATTTCTACCTGATTAAATATTTTAGAGCTTGGCATATGTACAAAATATATTCCTGTGGTATTTAACGTATTTTTTTATTTACATGACTTTTCCAGGTCTAGAAATGATACTTTCACTGATTATTTCAAGTTAAAAGCATTTGAGGTCATCTTCTCGGGGCTCCCTGACTCAGAAACGATCATAGGATAATACATTTATGCTGTAATTCTTTTATTTTTAGCTGGTTCAATTTAATTTTAAGAATATTTAGTACACCATTTCCATGTTTCATTATGTTTTTATTATTTATTAAACAATATCTGGTCAAATCTAGGCTGATTAATAGGGCTTCTGTTAGGTAAGGCAAGTTTTAATATTATGATATGAATATCTACATGTCAGCTTTTTTTGAGATTGGCATCAGCCAATAAAGTGTCCTCTTACTCTGTTACATAGAGGTTAGCCAACCACATAAATAAATAAAATGCTGCACAAATATGTCCCTTTTTAGTCCAAATAGGAGTATTTCTATCCTATTTCATTATGCTTTTGATTGTTTTATATATAAGTATATGTTCAACCCATATTTATTAATTTATTTATTGTGAGATATATTTTTACGCTTTAAAATGACCTGAATCTTCAGCAGCCATTACTCTGAGAAATCATTCAAGTCAATGTTGAAAACAATTTGAAATCAAATCTTTTGAAACCGTATATATTTTTAAACCTATTTATCATAACTTTTGGTCAATTTAATGCATCCTTGCTGCAAAAAAAACAACAACAAAAAATCCCACTGAACTCAAACAGTAGTGTACTTTATGTAAGAGGAACTTTAATAAGCTGCAATTGTTAAGAACTATAATCAACATTCCTGTTCCACTCAGTAAATAATTAGGAGGCATGCTGATGCTTTTTGATGTTGTTGCCCAATCTCAGACTCTGTGTGGCGACCGTATGAAAGTCACAGCAGTCATTCGTTTAGCCGGAGGTGCCAGGAACCGCATCCACGCTCAGCAGCAACTAAACATCTTCGTTGATCATGTGCTCCAGGAACAACAGGCTTTTTCAGTCCGGCAGACGCTTTGGGCTTTTGTTAGGAATGTGTTTCTGCTGAGCTACTGTTGGTTTAGGTTGAGCATCAAACAGCTGATGGGATTGTGTATTCATAAGACACGATCAGATGGACTGATACTGAACGCAGCACAAGACGTCTGTCCTGGTCTTCTCCTCATGATGAGAGCTTGTGTTTCGGGGTTATTTTGTGTCATCAGAGATTGAGCCGCTGGGTGAACGATGTTTACTGACCCACTTGCATTTTAGTAATAGATGGGGTTTAATTTCTCACATATTCTCTCTGTCTGGCACCTTCTGTTCATTTAGAAAGGTGAACTTCCACAGGCTGCTAAAGGATATACACCCCTAACTCTGTGTTTGTCCTTTATTCTGAATGTTGTGTATATATATATAAACTGTGGTGGATTAAAATCTTTATGTAGGGCAGAAGGCAACAAATGAGTACGGGATTTTATTATTATTTTTTAATGTACTGATGTTACTTAGGGATGCATGAGTATTAGTGATCGATCTTCATGTCAGCTAGGCCAATATTTGGTCGAATTGAGACAATAACTACTCTTGCTCATGTACCAGTTGCATACTAATGCCAGTATATGGAGGTTAGCCAATGATATAAATACAATGTTGCACAAATGTAAAATAGAGCCCCTTTTAGCCCAAACATACACTGCCTTTCAAAAGGTTGGGGTCTTTTTTATTTACTTTTTTTTTTAAATACGTTCATATTTGAATATTTTAATCAAAAGTGATGGTATAGACATCTATTTGTATTTCAAATAAATGCCTTTGAACTTTCTATTCATCTAAGAATCCTGAAAAAGATCTCTTTCCATAAAAACAAATGACGCAGCACAACTGTTAATAAATGTTTCTTGAGCAGGAAATCAGCATAATTGAACATTCCCCAAACATTTGAATGGTAGAGTAGATCAGTCAAACTGATTCACAAAGCATTTGTTGATGACTTTGTTCAGTTTAGAAATGTTTAATATTGGAGCATTATTGTTAACTTCAATTCAAAACTGTTATTCAGATTTGATGATAAATCAGTGTCTTTTGCAGATTTACTTGTTACTGTCCAACTTTTGTTGGTTGTGTGTCCTTAGTTCTAACCTACTTTGATCAAATTGTGCATTACAGCCTCATTTGAATAGTTTTGAATTGTTTTGTTGTGTGTTTGTGGTGGGTTTGCTCTCATTTTATATCCGAGTATGTTGTGTATCGATGCATTGGTGAGCAAGATGATTTTATACGTGTTTTCTGATTTCACAGACTTCAGAGTACATTTGGACTCTTTCTGTGTTATTTCACGGTCAGGCCTGTTGATGGCTGTCTAAAGCTTTAGAGCGAGCATGTGTGTGTTTTGTGTGTGTGTGTGGCATGTGCCCAGCTGTTCCTTTGCATCTGCCTGCCTTCACTTTGGTATTCGTGCCTTGGGATGTTTCAGAGGGAGACGTTTATGCCGTTTTACAAACACTTTATCCTTTTGAATATTCTGTAGAATTATCAGATTTATAGGGGCCAGAATGTCATAGAGCAGAGGTGCCAAACCGTTTACCACAAATCAAACTTGATTGAGAGATGTGGAACGAGAGTAAATGTTGCATGATATCCAATTATATTATAGTTTAGCCGTTCAACGTTAGTCAAATTTGTGCCATCATTTTTAACATCTAATTAGCCTAAACTGTTACAGAACATTACAAGTATAAGAACAGTATTCACATGAATCCACTATAATACATTTAGCTGTGGCATTTGGCATATAGTGTTTAGTTGTCAGTTTATATTGCACATTTATTTTTGCAATAAATAAATGACTAGTTAAACCATTTGGCTATTGTATAAATGAATATACCTACGTATGTATATATATATATATATATATATATATATATATATATATTATCAGGGGTCAGTGTTTTTCTGTATGCAGTGAATATACAGTGCAGTAAGACCGAGTGTACCCTCTCTGACTAGTACACATCTAGTTGTGTCTCTCACACACACACATCGTTTGTGCTGTGGCACGCAGCTTTATTGTTCTTCTCTCTCTTTCATACGGGAATCTTTCACTGTCTCTCTTTCTCTCTGCCAGTGAAATCTCAGTGCTGTTGTGTCTGCTTTCTGTGCTCACAGTAGGTTTCATTCTTTAGATTTTATGATCTGTAATCGTGATTTGTAATGGTAGTTTCACCCTCTTAGCATCCACTGTTTTAACTCTGCACAAGTCTTTGTGTGTCCTGTGCGATGGAAATGAAAATCCAGATGTCACAACCCTCTCTATGTTTTCAGATGGATGTTTAATCTTACATATCATTCACTTCCTCTCTCCACAGGAAGAATGCAAGCAGATCATGGCCCGTCAGAAGTCCAACTCGCAGTCAGACTCTCACGATGATGAAGTGTCTCCTCCTCCTCCAAACCCGGTGGTGAAGGCCCGTCGCCGGAGAGGTGGGGTCAGCGCCGAGGTCTACACAGAGGAGGATGCCGTCAGCTACGTCAGAAAGGTAGATACACATGAGTTTTTCTATAAAATATGGCTTTTCTGAGTGAATCTGAATATTCAGCAGCAAATGATGCAGGACTAGATGTGGATTTTATCCAGTGCGATTTTATTGGATGTTAGGCTTATTATTATTTTATTGGGTAATATTGTTTTCCTTTTAACATGTACTGATAAAGTGTGCACGATAATAGGGACGTTTTTAAGCATGTAAATAAGGTTGACTGTTATTTTAGTATTATTTAATACAATTATATTTATTATTATTTTTAATTAACTTTTTAGTTTATTATATATTTAAATATTTTCAGTTTTAATTTTAGTTTGTTGTTATTGTAGTTTTTTTAGTAGTCGTTTTATTATTGTTTTTTTTATTTAGCTTTAATTTTTCAATTGTAGTTTAATTTAATTTAAGGTTTTCATCTATTCCTTATTTATATATATGTGTGTGTGTGTGTGTGTGTGTGTGTATATATATATATAGATAGATAGATAGATTTCTCATTAATATCAATTAACAAATCATTTTAGTAACAATAATAGACTTATAAGGTTAATTCGCTTTTTAATAATTAGCTGTATAAGGCATAATTGGCAATTTGCTAAACAAACCCTAAATATTAAACATTGGTGCAGAACATCCTGCATCATTTGTGCTATGAACATGAATGATTCCTCAAATCATCATCTTGTTGAGGAGAGCTGTGCTTATAATTCTTTAAAACCATAACAATTGTGCCTGGTATATGATCAAACTTGTTAAAAGGAGACCAGAATATCATAGAAACTTGAGAGGTTGGGATCTTTTACCTTGGTCCAGTAAGAAACCACCTTCTGTAGCAACTGTTTAGTAACATTGACCACACCCTAGGATCATGACTGCACATTTATCACAAGCACAACAATCACAATTTATTGAGAAAATACACCAAAATGTGAAAATACCACTAAATACTAATAATTAGTTTTATAAGTAGTCCTCTAGTAAGTTGTTTTCTTTGGCTATAGGTCATTCCAAAGGACTACAAGACAATGACTGCTCTGGCCAAAGCCATCTCTAAGAACGTGCTGTTTGCCCACCTGGATGACAATGAGAGAAGGTAAATGCACATCATCAGAGGTTGTTTGTTGACAGGTATTATTAGTATATAAAGCTACGCTCACACTGTCAGTGTTTGGGATTGACAACCGCATTTGCTTATAGGTGTAAGTCTCAAATTATCCTGTTCACACAGTAGCTTAAGTATCAAAGATGGTGATGTCCTAAACTGCACACTCTTATCACATAAGTTAAACTGATGTGTGATTTCATCTGTCAAATCTTTATTAACCTTAAATGATTAACATTTGAGTTGCACACATACCACAAAACTGTCTGGAGTAGCTCTGGTGGAGGACAGAGACTGGATCACTGTGTGACTTGACAGACAGCTAGTTGTCCAGTATGGTTTTGTTCACACATGCCTAAAAACACGGTTGGAAGTAGAGGTCTGCATTCCCGTGGCTTTCCTGCGGGAACCGTGTGTCCCGACCAGATTTCTTGTGCCGCGGGATTCAAGTGCATAATGGTTCTCAGAGCAGGCTGTACCGGTGGTGAATATACGGCCCTCAGACAGAACAGGCATGTTGTCGATCAGTGACAGGGCAGAATAAGGACGGAGCAAAGTGGGGATGCGCTGTCCTTGAAGGACGTTCAACTTGGGTTTGTTTATATTTTGCTTAGAAATTTAAAATATATTTATTTATTTTTCTCTGCGACACTTTCACAAAAAAATGGCAAACTAATTTAGTATTTTGACAAGACAAATAAACTAGCTAATAGGCTATTTTTGAACAACCTATTTTAATTCGTATTTTCTCTCTGCGACACTTTTTCTTATGTAAACGTTAAACGAATTGTATCCTGGCAAGACGAATAAAACATTTTTGTCTTTAAAAAAAAAAATTCCGTGACACTTTTCCCCCTAAAATGTTAAACAAATGTATCTACTTTACATACATTCAAATCAAAGTCTATAAATTCAAGACTCTTGACAAGATGAATAAAATAATAAATACAATTTTGTGCAGACTATACTTGTATTTGTTAGCATATGTCTCTTTCAGTAGCGGAAATTTAAATGTGAGATTTGGAAACAAGATCTAAATTTAGCGGGAACGGTCGGGTCAAAGCAGACAGCGGGTGAACAAACAGTGAATATATAGCGGGAGCGGGTGGGTGTGCGGGATATAACCGTGCGGGAGCGGGACTTAAAAAACTGATAATTTGTGTTTTTGATCATAGAACGCAGTTGTCACTCATGTAAATAACTGAAATGTGTGTGAACCATATTACGCTACCATATTAATGACTCAAATGCAGGACTGACATCCATATTCTGCTGCTTTGTGAACATAGCCTAATCCACACTATAGTTCTTAATGGTGATGTACACACTGTAAAGATTCAGGAGTGACAACCACTTTTAAAAATGTGTAAATATTAAAAAAATATCTCACGTGTTTGCTATCCGCTATTTTGAACCAAAGTAATAGTACAACGACAAAAGACTTGTTTTGTTCAATGATTATTATATTTTTTACTAAACCTCTGTCTGAACCATCTTTTTTTTGGAAGACTATTTCGCAGAGCATGCTCTGGAAGGTTGCCATGTCCACTTATCATAAGCGATGCATATTAATCGTCATTTGGCTTGCTGTTTGGTCTCAGATCATAAAGTAGTCCAGTTTATGAAGTTAATAAACCAATCAGGTGCACATCATGATATTTTAGTATGTGGAATATTTCCAAGATAACACATTTTGATTTAAGTTTATTATGGGCTTTTGTTTTTAAAGGATCTGGCAACACTGTGTCAAAACGTTCCCTGTGATTTATTGCACTGCTCGTACAGAAAAGACACGTATTTAAATATGTCATTAACAACTAGTTGTTCAGTTTGGTTTTATACACACTGTGACATTTCTGTGAATCCAGTTGATTGACAAGCTTGGCAATATCGCGTTCATAATTAAAGGCGATTCATCTGCGATTATAAACACGATATTGCGTAGCTTGTCAGTGAACTACAGCTCTGTGTAGTAAATGCCGCTCCATCTGAAAGCAGGTGATGGAGATTTACTACTAATCACGAAACTGGCTTTACTGACTAGATGCGCATGTTAATCGAATTCGATTAATTGCACAGCCCTATCATGTTCTCACGCAGTGAAAAATACACCGTGGAGCAAAGAGGAAACTAACAACAAGACAGAGCAGGTTACTTCTGGTATAAAACAAAGTCCCAGCTTTCAAATTGTTTCCTTAAAAAAAAAAAAAAGAAATTCAAACAATAAATGCAGTTTTGTGGCTCTTTAATGTGTCATGACAGATTGCTGTAACGCCTCAGTTCAAGCGGCACATGAACTGATTATCTCTTCCACTAGTTATAGCGCAAAATAAACATGAATCAACATAAGAAGGTATCTTGTTTCAACTGCGGAAAGACGTAAATACACACAGTTGTTCAAGTTCAAAATCCAGCGATGTTAATTTACTCTGCTATCTGATTAGGTTGTCGGACAAAAATGGCAGATTCTGCATTATGATTGGTCCGATCGCCTGTCAATCAAACTCCTGGCAAAGGGTCAGTTCAGTTGTAAAATGTGTTTGTCGCTCCCATATTTTACTGATCTGTGTGTACAGAACAGGATTAAGCACTAGAAGGTGAAGCCGCAGTGTGTATGTGGCCATGGTGAAGTCGTATGAATGGGGGCTGTGCTGCTAGCAGCTTGTTTCTTGTTGTCAGCGCTGGTCTTGTGTGTTTGGTGGGGTGAGGGTGTGAGTCGTGTCAGAGGGGCTTGTGACTAGCCACTGTATTTGTTCTGTTGCTCTCGTCATCATGGCAACCCGCGTCGAAATAAAACAAGGCATTGTGTCTGAGCGAAGTGGAAAGTGTGTTTTAATGTGGGTGTGGGGAAATGGCGTTGCTCAGATTGTTTCATTTTGGCTTTCGAGTCCGGGAGATGCCACAAACCCTAAACAACAACGAGCAGAAAAAAGCCTTTCCCAGTCCACCAGGAATTTCGCTCCGGTTGCTCCGTCTTTGTGTACGGAATACGGTTTCATTGCTGCGGAGAATCCATTATCCATACAGATCCACCATGAAGGGAACAAACTCTCAGCTTTCTGCTTTTAAAGCCTCCATGAGAACACACGAAACGGCCTAAACGCTCAAAACATCCCGTCTGCGCTCAGCTGGAAATTCACCACACTTATTATCAGGCCTTCTTGCCAGGGACTGTGTGTTATCGTGTTTTAAGATTGATATCATTTCTTTGGCTGATGTGAATATATCTCAGTCACCATTTATCAGAATTACAGGGAAGTTTAGTTGGAAAAGACTGATTTTGTGCAGTGCATCATCTTGAGGCGAGGCTTACCTTTCTCTTCTGAAAGCTCCAGAACACTCTTCGTGTTTCTGACTCAGATTTGTGGAGAACATTAACGCTGTTTCTATGGTTACTGAGTCTTTGCTCCTAGCGACGGCCTCGCACAATTGTCCAGTTATCTGCATGTGTGTCTGTTTATACTGTCAAAACAACAGATGTGGTCATACCGAATATGTATCTGGTAAATGACAGAATAATGACATTATGTCAGGATCATTTCATTGTTTAATAGAGTTATGTTAGTCTGACGTGTTGCAGATGCATTGAGCAGTCTGGATTTCTCAGTGAACACGTTAATATTTTTATTAACACCTACTATATATTTATTGCTATATATATATATAATGCACACGCACACACACACACACACACACACACACACACACACACACACACACACACACACACACACATACACTACTGTTAAAATTTGGGGTCAGTAATATTTTCTGAAAGAAAGAAATGTATTGTATTTAGCACCAATGCATTCAGTTTTATTATAAAAAGTTGTTCAAAATATTTCTTTCATTTTTTCAGATTAATGCTGTTCTTCATAACTTTCTATTCATCAAAGAATCCTGAAAAAAGTATATCAGTGTCTCCACAAAAATATTAATATTTCCTTTTTAATAAATATTAAGGGAGCTGCTAATCAGCCTCTTAGAATAATTTCTGTGCACTTTGCACACTTTGCATCACACGAATAAATAATTAATTAATAGATTATATTAATAGATTGTTTTTAATGACAAAAATAAAGATATATCCTATATTCAAATCAGCATAAAAACTCAAATTAAAACTAAAACCATTAAAAACATCTTAACTGGACAGAAATAAAATATATATAAAAACTATTTTTTTGTTTCAAGTTGACAAGGCAACATTTCTTATTTGAATTTACCTTGAAATATAAAAAAACTATATTTAAATATATGCTGATATGCTAAAATAACTCAAACTAAAACTGAAATAAAAATTGAAAATTGAAATAATAAAAACAAAAAATACCAAAAATGACAATAACCCACTATAAATTGAAAGTGGAAAATATATAACAAAGGTATTTCAAAATATTAATAAAACCATAATAGTATCTCATTGTTGTACTAAAATAACACTGATTCAATTAGAAAACATTTATTTTAAATTGTATACATTTTATAATATTACTATTTCTATAATATTTGCTTCCTGGGTGAACGTAAAGAATATAACCTCTTTCAAAAACATTAATAAATAAATCTTACTGATACCAACCATTTGAATGTTAATGCATTTATTTACTATCTACTTTTTTATTGAAATTTCGATAAAATGTAAAATCGATTTTTTTCATTTTCAATCTGGACATATAGCCACTACTACCCCCCCCCCCCCCAAATTAGTGCACGGTGCAGTAAACTCAAAAAGCAATGGCATACAGTAGGTAAGTGGGAGTCATATGCTTTGCAAATGTAATCAGCACTGGCACAGATTTGTCTGTTGGCTCTTGCAGGCATTCACACATATGGCCATATATAGTAGAACACGCCATACACTGTTTGCTTTATTATGCTGCAGTCAGTAAGAGCTTCTTGTTATGATCACTGGGGACACACGGGCAGATGTAATCACCGCTGGAGCTAAACATTACAGCTCGATGGCAGATATTGTAAGGGAGTATCTGGCATGTGGCATAGCCCACCCTGGGGTCCACCCTACAGGTTATTTGTTGTCTGGTGTGGTTTTGTTGCCATGGCAAATAAAAGCAGTTACCTCATGGTGGTATGGGAATAGCTCATTGGCAAATTTAATGCACAGTCTGATGCTGAACTTGACTTTGAGAGTTAGGTCAGCCTAAAATATGTATGAGGCATCAATAGAAGCTGGTTTAGTAAGCTGAATAACAATATTCTTGCACAAAATATAATCTTTTTATTCATTCAAAAATGGAATTCATTTCTATTCTACTTTCAGTAAAGTAGAAGTGCTTGTTTTCAGGTGGCCTTTATACTGTGCATGTGTTCAAGGTTCAACTCTTCACAGGTTTCTGAGAGACTTGTTGAGAGGTATAGGGGCTGTTTACACCTGGTCACTTCATAGCTATCCGATCCAGAAAAGACCAGGTGTAAATGCCCTTCGAAACGCATTCGAGACGGATATAAATCCGATCGCTCAAACCACTTCAGGAAGTGGTCTGGGCCGCATTCCAGACGAAACTGGACAAGTGTAAATGCATCTGGTTGTTCAAACCACATATGATAATTTTACTCCTCCCAAAATATTAAAATAATAGATGTGTGAGAGCGTTTTATAGGATATATGGCATGTTATAGTCAGATACGACAGCGCTAATGCACCAAACATCACTGTGGATGAGTAGTTGAGTATTTATTCAGGACACAGATGCACAAACTGCCGCGAATGAAACTGAAAGTAAGTCGCAGACGCTCAACACAATCATCTTCATTAAAAGCAGCGAGACTAACCTATCTTTCCAGTGCTGATGCCACACTCTCTTCTGTTGCAGACTCTGATATTGAATTTAGCTGATAATGAATAATATGCAGCGCATATCTATTGCTTTCATTGACGTAAACTCTGTTAAATTTGCATATAGCGTGGGAATTGAATAACGGATTTATATCCATTTTGCGAAAGAGATTTATGTGGCCAGGTGTAAATGCAAACGTTTTAACAAATCCGATAGATATCGATCAGAGAAAGCGCATGAAGTGGCCAGGTGTAAACAGGCCCATAGGCTTTACACATACATTAACATTTCTTTGTCTGTTTTGCTTGCATAAGCAGTTTCGAAAAGGACAATATTTCTATTTTTTCCAAAGTTTTTTTAATTTATTGAATATATTTTTTGAAAAAGTTATTTTTTTTTGTTAAATGTTAAATATCTACAATATAATTAATATTACATAGTAATCACATATCACAAAATATATATTTCAGTGCAAAAAAAAAAATATATATATATATTTTCCTAAAATGGGCTTAATTTTCTTAATGAAAACTCCCTTTTTTTGTCATTCCCATTATTTCCAATGGTTATTCTCATTAAAGTAAAACATTAATAAAAAAATCATCATAAAAAAACAAATTTCTAACATAACACAAGAATTTGAGGCTAAAAGTTAATAATAAAAAATATATGTAATATTACATATTAAATACATATCATAAAATAATTGTACAATGCTAAACATATTTTCCTAAAATGGGCTTTCATTTTCTTTATGCAAACTTTCTTTTTTTTGTCATTCCCTTTATTTTCAGTGGTGATTCTCATTAATGCAAAACGAACGAATGAAACGGCAGTATGACAAACACCATAAAACAATTTGTTTTGTATTTTTGCATTACAGTGATAGGAGTAATAATATTTATTGCACTGCTGTACGAATTTGGGGGTAAAAGTTCAAATATAAAAATGCTATTGACATTACATTATAAATTTAATATCACAAAACAATATTACAATGCTAAAATTTGTATTGTTTTTTTAACCTAAAATGGGCTTCATTTTCTTTAACCAAGCTTGATCTTTTTTGTAATTTAAGGGGTGAAACATGACCTGCCCTTGATGCTTTTTGTGAAGTTCACCTTATTATTTTCAGTTTACATGTTATTTTTGATTACTTCCTTTAATTGCTTTATTCCAATGCATATGTCTTAAACTCTCAAATTGTTTTTGTTTCATTTTATTTGTAAGGTGTCCTAACAGTGTAATTATACATTTAAGTACTGAGTAATATTAATTAGCTACATGTACTTACTATATGGTTTGGGTTAGGATTAGGGTTTAACTGGTTACTTGCAATGCAGTTTTGCATTATTAATTGTTATTATAATAGTAACGTTTAACAAGGACATCTTAAAATAAAGTGTTACCGAACATTCTCACTCTTACTTTACCCATAAACACAAATGTACTCTGAACTTCAGAGCCTTGTTTTGCACTACCAGCGTCCTCTCTGCGGCCCCAACTCTCCCTCTCTTTGCACAGGGGCCCTGCAGCATCTCAAACAACAGAGCTTTGTGTTCTAATTACAAAACAAATTCCACCAATCAGCAGTAACGAGCGCTTGAGCTGCAATGAAGCACAGCTACTGTACCTACATAGACATTGTCCGTCTATTTGTTGTGGTTTTGCATACACATTTCTGCTCATACTTGAAATAAGTCACCGCGTGCGTGTGTGTACGCCATGCTTTCTAGAATTAGACTGATAAGCTTGTGGAGATTAGCATGTAAAATAATGTTTTGTTTGTATAACATCATTACAGCTCCAAAGCACGGGGAACATAATGCGGTCAAATGGACTAAAAGCATGTTTAGTTTGATTTTAAACTGTCTCCTGATAACTCGTAGTCGCTTTATCGTGTCCAGCTCCCCTTTATAATGTTAACCTGCTCTCAGCATAATGCTATATCTGGTTTCCTGCTTATATCTGATATATACTTCACACCGTGATTGTGGGGAACAGCTGTTTCACGCACCTGCGGACCAGACACTATTAAAAATGACCTTTAAAGTAGACAGTCACGCTTTTGTAATGCTAGCTAGTGTGGCTATTGAGTTTCATATGCGGTTCGAGTAAAGAAAGAAAGGTGGATTATGAAAAACTTTGTCAAAAAAATGATTCCGCTTTTATTTAGCCAGAACTGAACTGTTCAAATAAAAAGCTGAATTGTAAATAAAGAGAAAGACAAGGACAAATAAGCTGTCTCTATGCAGACTGAGTGAAGTGTGGGTAATTTGTTCACATTCTTTAGTGGATGGATGGATCTGTCTTTGGAGAAGTCTGTCGTTATACGTGCACGTTAGCTATCTTCGTCAGTCATGCAAGTAGTTTCGCTGTGCCCGCACTTCCTTTTTCAATCTAGATTTTCCATTTTCTGAGGAAATTGTGAAGAGAATTTCTGTAGAAATGTGATGCTCGTCTGTTCTAGTATGTTCAGAGTGGATGTAGTGTGTTGCTATCCGGTTGCTAGAATGTTCTGGATGCTTATTTTACTGATTAAGTGTTTTTGACAAGACACTTTGTATCAAAGCAGCTTTACAGAAAGTCATGATGTATCATCTTACGTGAGTAAACTTTATACACTGCTGTTCAAAAGTTTGGGATCAGTAAGATTTTTTATGTTTTTAATGGAGGCTCTTATGCTTATCAAGGCCGTATTTATTTGATCAAAAATAAACTGTAATATTATTGCAATTTCTTATAGTGGCTTCCTATTTTAATATACTTTAAAATATCATTTATTTCTGAGACACAGCGTTGAATTTTCATCAGCCACTACTCCAGTCTTCAGTAGCTGGGTTTCCATCACCCTGTTTTAATTCGCATTTTGAAGTATCGCATGAGAAACGAGTGATGGAAACGCCAAATTTCGAATAAAAATTGCTTAATTCGCTATAGTTTTTACGCTCGCTTGAGGTGGTTTTTGACTTGTGTGAAAAAGATTAGCTAAATCTATAATTTATGCAAATCAAAAATTATTATATTCAGTAGCTTATCCTAGTTTTATTTAATGCCAGTGTACCAGGAAGTGACGATTTTGTTCTCTTTGACTCGTTGGATGGAAACGGTGCTCGTTCGCAGATGTTTTATGCAATATTCAAATTTTGCACATGTATGCACATGTACTTTGGATGGAAACCCGACTAGTGTCACATGATCCTTCAGAAATCATTCTAATAATATACTGATTTATTATCAGTATTGAAACTGTTGTGCTGCTTAATATATATATATTTTTTAATAATAATATATTAGTAATGTTTTAACAATATACAGTACCAATCATGCACTTGAGATTTGCTTTAAAGTATTTTATCACTTTACTGTATGCAGGTAAGATTGGATATAGTTATAGTAGTCATATAATTTATTTGTTTATCTTTTATTAATTAATGATATTCAGATCTTTAAATATGGGACAGGTCCTTCCCTTAATGTAAATCTATTAATTATTTTGTGGTTTTAAATCCATCAGAAATAAAAAATGCATAATTTAGAAAATTAAGAGAGCATCTCTTCTTAAAAAGTCACACAATTTGAGGTATTTTGTTATTAGCAACAATTTTGTATGGGACGAGTTGTGCACCAAAGTTAAACCAGCACCATGCAATATGCTGCTTATTAATTTTGGCTGGGAATTGTATGAACATGCAATGATATTGGTTTTAGTTCTTGTTGGTACTTGTGTTCATTCTTATAATTGCATTTTGTACTTGCAATAAATTACCAAATGATAACTAAAGGTTTCCATTATGTATGAGCAAAGATTTGTCCTCCTCTTGGTGCAATTATAGGGATTGCTTTGATTTACAGTATCTAGGTTTAGCCGTCAAATCAGTGCATGAAACTGCGTGCTGCAGCCTGCCCGAGCACACGGATGGTGTTGGGTTTTCAGAGACATTCTTGTAGCAGTTGACAGCACAGGTCAGAATGTGACGCTGGGAAAGTACGTGAGCTGATTCGCTTCCTAACATGCACTGAAATTACACTAGCATTCAAAAGTGTAGGATCAGGAATTTTATTTTAAGAAATGAGCAAGATTAAAGAGCAAGGATGCATTCAATTAATCAAAAGTAACAGTAAATACATACAGGTGCATCTCAATAAATTAGAATGTTGTGGAAAAGTTCATTTATTTCAATAATTCAACTCAAATTGTGAAACTCGTGTATTAAATAAATTCAATGCACACAGACTGAAGTAGTTTAAGTCTTTGGTTCTTTTAATTGTGATGATTTTGGCTCACATTTAACAAAAACCCACCAATTCACGATCTCAACAAATTAGAATATGGTGACATGCCAATAAGCTAATCAACTCAAAACACCTGCAAAGGTTTCCTGAGCCTTCAAAATGGTCTCTCAGTTTGGTTCACTAGGCTACACAATCATGGGGAAGACTGCTGACCTGACAGTTGTCCAGAAGACAATCATTGACACCCTTCACAAGGAGGGTAAGACACAAACATTCATTACCAAAGAAGCTGGCTGTTCACAGAGTGCTGTATCCAAGCATGTTGACTGAAAGTTGAGTGGAAGGAAAAAGTGTGTAAGAAAAAGATGCACAACCAACCGAGAGAACCGCAGCCTTATGAGGATTGTCAAGCATCCGATTCAAGAATTTGGGTGAACTTCACAAGGAATGGACTGAGGCTGGGGTCAAGGCATCAAGAGCCACCAAACACAGACGTGTCAAGGAATTTGTCTACAGTTGTCGTCAGAGGATGTCTTACCTGGGCTAAGGAGAAGAAGAACTGGACTGTTGCCCAGTGGTCCAAAGTCCTCTTTTCAAATGAGAGCAAGTTTTGTATTTCATTTAGAAACCAAGGTCCTAGAGTCTGGAGGAAGGGTGGAGAAGCTCATAGCCCAAGTTGCTTGAAGTCCAGTGTTAAGTTTCCACAGTCTGTGATGATTTGGGGTGCAATGTCATCTGCTGGTGTTGGTCCATTGTGTTTTTTGAAAACCAACGTCACTGCACCCGTTTACCAAGACATTTTGGAGCACTTCATGCTTCCTTCTGCTGACCAGCTCTTTAAAGATGCTAATTAAATTTTCCAGCAGGATTTGGCACCTGGCCACACTGCCAAAAGCACCAAAAGTTGGTTAAATGACCATGGTGTTGGTGTGCTTGACTGGCCAGCAAACTCACCAGACCTGAACATCGTAGAGAATCTATGGGGTATTGTCAAGATGAAAATGAGAAATAAGAGACCAAAAAAATGCAGATGAGCTGAAGGCCACTGTCAAAGAAACCTGGGCTTCCACACCACCTCAGCAGTGCCACAAACTGATCACCTCCATGCCACGCCGAATTGAGCCAGTAATTAAAGTAAAAGGACCCCCTACCAAGTATTGAGTACATATACAGTAAATGAACATACTTTCCAGAAGGCAAACAATTCACTAATTTGTTTTTTTTTATTGGCCTTATGAAGTATTCTAATTTGTTGAGATAGTGGATTGATGGGTTTTTGTTAAATGTGAGCCAAAATCATCACAATTAAAATAACCAAAGACTTAAACTACTTCAGTCTGTGTGCATTGAATTTATTTAATACACCAGTGTCACAATTTTAGTTGAATTACTGAAATAAATGAACTTTTCCACGGCATTCTAATTTATTGAGATGCATATGTACTTTATGTTGCAAATTATTTCTATTTAAAATAAATTATATTCATTTATTTATCTTTTAAACTGTTTTTAAGTGATAGTAATACAAATTTTATACAGTATTTATTTTAGTTATTGATTTATCACCAAATCTTAAATTAAAAAGCATATTACAATGATTTCTATTATGTGATAATGTGAAAATTAATTATTTTATTATATTATTTTTAATTGTATTATATATTATTTTATTATGTTATTTTAAATTGTAATAAAATTTAACAATATTGTTTTTACAATATTACCTTGCTGATCATTAGAGATTTCTTAAAATATCTTACTAACCCAGAACTTTTGAATTATTTTATTTTATTCTATTTTATTTTATTTGTATGAATTGAACCTTCTAAACATTATGTATCGACATTTAATATTTATCACAATATTTTAGTTTTTAATATTATTTTACTGAATTTTATAACGCTGCCTATTAATGAAAACAGTTAAATGTTGTTTTTTCTGCAGACAGATTTAGTTAATCCAGTGCTAGTTTCTTTAATGTGTGTGTGTCTTTGTGTTCAAATAAACTAGAGCATGCAGCTGGGGTAATCCACCAATTAAGCAGCAAGTAATGACCCTTCTGGCCTTTGACCCTTGACCCTTGACCCAGCAGCCTCTGGCCTTTGCTCTCATATCCCAGTGCTGATGGACAGTGAACATCTTTTGAAACAACAAGGTGCATCAGATCATTAATGAACTTCTCCGTGAAGCTCCTCAGAATAAACAAATAGTCATTTCTGAATCGCATCCAGTCTTTTCTGTTTCTATCCACCTATTAGTTAAAACCGCACATAAACCTGAAGTAAAAACTGAAGTAAGTTGATCATCAACCCTTTGGTTTCAAAGTGTTTTTAAATAGCACAGCTCATACTCTACCTGATAGGCCACACACGCAGCAGAGGTCTTGTAAGGCCAGATTGTTTGGTCCCAGTCTGTTTTAGGCCAAGGAAATGGGGAGCAGAGGAAGTTTGCGGGTGACGTAACACTGCGGCTGTATCAGATGAACACATATCACCGCTTCAGAGCTCAAGCTAATGGAGGACGCCTTTGACTCTTAGATCTGCCTCATAATCTGCTCAAATGCTCCCGCTCCAGGTGGCTGTCCATTTCCTTCAGATATGAGATCTTCAGAAGAGCCACCGATAAACAGAGAACGAGAGCTGCTCTTTATGAACATTTGGGGTCTAGGAATTAATAGTAGGCCATTTTGCTCATTATTCAACAGCATTTGCATGACACTCCACTTTCCCAGTTCATATAGTTATACACGGCATCTAAGAATTATATGTAACACTGTAAATTACATGAATTCACAAACTTCTGCACAACCAGTCTTAAGTGTCAATTTTCCAAAATGTATAAGAGATTTATACATCATCTGAAAGCTGAATAAATGAGTTTCCATTGATGTATGGTTTGTTATGATAGGACAATATTTGAAAATCTGGAATCTGAGGGTGCAAAAAAAATCTAAATATTGAGTTAATCTCCTTTTAAGTTGTCCAAATGAAGTTCTTAGCAATGCATATTACCAATCAAAAATTAAGTTTTGGTTTATTTATGGTAGGAAATTTACTAAATACATTCTTGATGATTTGTATTTTCAATCGTCATTGTAAATATCTTCAACATACACATTACTTAATATACTAATGATTTTTAGCAGAAAAGAAACATCGATAATGTACTTTTGGCTATTGCTACAAATATACCTGTGCTGTTTATGACTGGTTTCATGGTCCAGGGTCACATTTGTGTGCTTGTTTATGAAATATTTTGGTTAATTTGATGATGCTTTCAACTAAATTGAGGAGTGTTATTTTAGAATTATATGCTAATATAATTTATTTTTATTTTAAATGAGCTTTTATTTTTATATTTGGATTTTACTTTGTTTGAGCAATTGTTATGTATATTTAGTCATTTTTTTATTTCATTTTCTTTTAATATTTCTATTTAGGTTTTTATTTTATATTTATTTATTGTAGTAAATTAGCTCTTTAACACATTTATTAACTTCTGTTCTCTTTCATAGGTAACTCGACACTGCGTAGCTTTACGCTTTGGGAACGCCCACTGCGTGACCGAGTCTGAACCCTATAGAATCACACCAATTCATTGGCTGATGGCGCGACGCCATCTCTGACTGCAATGACGTCGTCAGGTCATACTGGCGAACGCGCCATCCACTCCTCAGATTTCTCTGCCTTCACGAAACGGTCACATTACCCTTCGTTGTTGCGATTTCTGACCCAACTTACCTTTTTGCGAACATCCATCTGCACTTCGGCGACTGCCTCAGTGGAACGTTGTTCTCCTCGCGGTGAAGTGCCATGGAGTTTCGCCGCTGTCAACCGCCGTGCGCGCGATTCATCGCTCGCTATGACCCGCACAGATAAGTAAAATTATAGGTTTTGGGTTCACCTATGCGGTTTATGGGATTTGAATGTAATTTGTGAGAATCTCCGTCTCATAACCCTCCGCTCTCGGCTTGAGGTGTGTGAAAAGGAGTCATCCATTTTCTTCCCCGTCGCGTTTCGGAGGCCTCTCGTGAATCCGTGACCTGGGGTTCGGATGTTTAGCTCGAGGAGACGGAGAGTGAGCAGACAGGCCTCGCCTTTTCTCTCCCTCCCTCACCAGAGCATGTGCGCGCGAATTCACCGGTTGAATTCACGCAGGATTATCTGTTTCCTAGCCCGAGTGCACGTTATACTGTTTCCTTCGGGATAGATGATGTTCTGCTAACTGCGGCTTCCGACTCCGAGGATTTCGGGCCTAGTTTAGCAGATGCGCTACCGCTTAGCGGTCAGGAGGCGCGGCCTTCACCGGCCTATTCTGAGCTCGTGGACGTGCTTTCGCGCACCGCTGAGAAGCTCTCGCATGGATTGGAGACGAGCCCCGCGACTCTCGCTCTTCGAAACTCGATGAGCGGTTTCTTAGCGGTGTAAATTCCAAAATGAGCGGAGGAAGCTGCCGTTTTTCGGTGATCTGCATCAGGAGATTTCCAGATCCTGGAAACAGCCTTTTTCTTCCCGCCTTACTAACGGAACTGCGGCCGCTGACTTCACCAACCTCGTGGTTTCAGTGGAGCAGGGCTATGCCATGCCGTGCGCGCGACTCATCGCTCGCTATGACCCGCACAGATAAGTAAATTATATGTTTGGGGTTTACGCATGCGGTTTTTGTGATTTTGAATGTAATTTTGTGAGAATCTCCGTCTCATAACCCTCCGCTTTCGGCTTGAGGTGTGTGAAAAGGAGTCATCCATTTTCTTTCCCCGCCGCGCTCCGGAGGCCTCCGCGGCTTCGCATGAATCCTGGGGTGCGGATGTTTAGCTCGAGGAGAAGGGGAGTGAGCAGACAGGCCTCGCCTTTCTCTCCCTCCCTCACCAGAGCATGTGCGCGCGAATTCACCGGTTGAATTCACGCAGGATTATCTGTTTCCTAGCCCTCCATACGATGGCCATCCTTCAGGCCTACCAGACGGACGTCCTCAAGGAAATCCGAGGGGACTGGTCTGACTCCGGAGGCTGTAAAGGAGCTGCGCAGAGCCACTGACTTAGCTCTCAGAGCCACTAAGCACACCGCACGCGCCGTGGGGCGCCTTATGGCGGGTTCGGTGGCCGCAGAGCGCCATTTGTGGCTAAACCTCAGAGGAGAGCCGTCTCACCACTACGGGGCGAGGTCAGACCGCAAAAGCGTTTCTGCCCGCTTCAAACGTGCTCTCCTCACTCAAAACCGTCACAGCCACCCCTAGGGGCTTGGCGTGCGGGACGAGTTCATCCTCATTTATTCTCGGTCTGGCAGTTGGGGGACGCATTGTCTTTCCCCCGCTACAGTCCGTCCTTTCGCCGCCGGCGGGCCGCGTGTGTGGGGACACAGTCGATTCTCCCCTGCAGCGTTCGAACCCCGTGCTGGCCACCTGTCAGTCCAGCACTTCACACTCCATCAACCCGGACAAAGACGCCAAGGGCTCTCCTTCGTGGCGGAGGGTGCCGCTGCTCACGATTCGGTCCGGCTACACATTTCAGTTTGGGGAATATCCCCCCCGCCTCGACGGGGTTCAACTGACGGTAGTTAACAGCGCCTCCAAGGCTTCTGTTCTACAGCTGTAGCTTTCCTCCCTCCTACAGAAAGGAGCGATAGAGGAAATACCGCAGTCGGACATCGAACGAGGATTCTTCAGCCGAAGGGGGACGGCAGCCTGAGACCCATTCTGGATCTACGGCGTTTTAATTTTCCCTCTACAAAGGGAAGTTCAAGATGCTGATGATAAAAACCATCATGTCTCAGGTCCAGGAGGGGGACTGGTTTGTCACCATCGACCTGAAGGATGCGTATTTCACATCCAGGTCGTTCAAAGACACAGGAGGTTCCTTCGGTTTGCCTTTGGAGGGAAGGCTTACCAATACAAGGTCCCGCCCTTCGGCCTGGCTTGGCACCGAGAACGTTTACGAAATGCATGGATGCTGCACTGGCCCCTTTGAGGCTCCAGGGCATTCGTGTACTGAACTATCTGGACGACTGGCTCATTCTGGCTCACTCCAGGGAGCTAGTGAGTCGTCACAGGGATATCGTTCTCGGCCACATCCATTCTCTTGGCCTCAGGATGAACGCCAAGAAGAGTGTGCTCCTCCCATCTCAGCGAACCGTGTTTCTAGGGGTTCGTTTGGATTCCGTTCAGATGCAGGCCCGTTTGGCTCCTGCCCGGATACCCGATCTTACAGCATGTCTGGCCCGCTTCAAGCTAGGCCATCATGTCTCTGTAGGTACCTGCCGCAGGCTGTTGGGCCTCATGGCAGCGGCCTCCCCTGTGTTGCCCTTAGGGCTGCTTCACATGAGGCCATTCCTTTGGTGGATGAAGGAGCTGAGGTTACACCCCACTGTACCAGCTACTCACCTTATCAGGGTGTCGCGCAGTTGCTGTCGACACCTTTTAATGTGGCGAGACCCCGTCTTTCTCCAGAGCGGGGTGAGAATGGGTGCGATCCACCGTCGCCATATGATCACGACGGACGCATCAACGACAGGCTGGGGCGCGGTCTTCGAAGGCAGACCTGCGAGCGGAGAGTGG
Organism: Oxygymnocypris stewartii; assembly: GCA_003573665.1. Lineage (NCBI taxonomy): Eukaryota > Metazoa > Chordata > Actinopteri > Cypriniformes > Cyprinidae > Oxygymnocypris > Oxygymnocypris stewartii. Next base: position 220,811 of record QVTF01013358.1, read on the forward strand.
AAGGAAGAGTTCCTCTTTTGGCATATAAACTGCCTGGAACTCACGGCTGTCTTCCTGGCTTGAAGTATTTCTCCCCGTTCTTGGGGTTATCATATCATAGTCAGGACGGACAATATGGCGGTTGTGTCCCACATAAACCGCCAAGGAGGTTCAAGGTCGCGCACCCTGGACAGGCTTGCGCGTTATCTTCTCCTTTGGTCCCAAGACAAGTTCCTCTCTTTGAGGGCGGTTCACGTTCCGGGAATACTGAACCTGGCGGCCGATTTTCTGTTGAGACAGAAGCTCAGGCCGGGGGAATTGATGTTGAACCGTCAGACGGTATCCCAGATCTGGGATCTGTTTGGCAAAGCGGAGGTGGACCTCTTTGCTTCTCAAGAGTCATCCCAGTGCCCGCTCTGGTTCTTTCTAGTTTCCCGACGACTCTGGGCATAGATGCGTTTGCCCACCCATGGCCGAATGTCAGTCTGTACGCGTTTCCGCCAATAAAGCTGATTCCGGCAGTACTATGCAGAGTGAAGGTGAGCGGTTCCCGTCTCTTTCTCATAGCCCCATTCTGGCCCTCCCAGACCTGGTTCTCGGAGTTAACTCCCCTCTTGTATCGGCCTCCTTGGGAGATTCCGTTCAGGCGGGACTTACTGTCCCAGCTTCAGGGCAAGATCTGGCATCCTCAGCCGGAGCTCTGGAAGTTGTGGGTATGGCCCATACAGGGCCAAGGGCTGTGATTGATGGTTTGCCTGCCGAAGTTCAGGAAACCATAGCCAGTGCCAGAGGCACTGTACTCTGTACTGTACTGTTCCTCTACACAGAGGAAGCTGTACTCTTCCAAGTGGGGCGTCTTTGAATCCTGGTGTTTGACTTGTGCAATCAACCCAGGTAACTGCCCTGTTGGTCCAGTGCTGGAGTTTTCTGCAAGAAAGGCTGACAGCGGGGGCGGCTGCTACCACCCTTAGGGTTTATGTAGCGGCCATTGCAGCTCGGAGAGAGCTGGATGAGATCCCCTTGGGGAGACATCGGATGGTCTCCGCTTTCATGCGTGGGGCCAGACGCCTTAGGCCTGTTCGCCCCACGGCAGTTCCTTCTTGGGACTTGTCAGTCGTCCTCGAAGGACTAGTGACGGCCCCTTTTTGAGCCCTTAGAGTCAGCTTCGGATCGGATACTGACTCTTAAGGTTGTTCTTTTGCTGGCGCTTAAGTCACTGAAAAGAGTTGGAGATCTGCAGGCTTTCTCTGTCAGTGAGACGTGTATGGACTTTGCCCCGGGTCTAGTCAAAGTTACCCTGCGGCCTAGGCCGGGTTACATTCCCAAGGTCTTGTCCACGTCGTTCCGATCTCAGGTGGTCACGCTTCACTCTTTCCATCCCCCCTCCCTTTGCTTCAAGTGAGGATGAGAGACTATACTTGCTCTGCCCGGTCAGGGCATTGAAGCTGTATGTGGATCGCTCCAAGGTTTGGAGAAAATCTCCCCAGTTATTGATCTGTTTTGGTGCTGGTCGCCGCGGGCTTGCCACATCAAAGCAGAGGATTTCTCACTGGGTGAGAGACGCCATTTCGCTGGCTTACGAGGCGCGGAAACTCCCTTCACCTCTTAGTCTTCGGGCGCATTCTACTAGGGGCGTAGCCTCCTCTCAAACTCTTTTTAGAGGGGTACCCCTGGAGGATATTTGTGTTGCGGCAGGATGGTCCTCTCCGCA